>CM031240.1:233805837-233904163 GCA_018340775.1 Taxus wallichiana var. yunnanensis | reverse complement strand
TGTTGTTAGATATTTGATCATGGATTATTGTTGATCTTGATTTGGATATGATACATGATGATTATTAGAGACACTCATATGTGGATGATGATATACTATTTGACATGGATGTTTTATGGATGTTGTTCGGACATGTGATTTTGGATATTATGAGTAGATCTAGAAAATGGATATTATATGATGATGACATAGTTGTTGATATAAATTGTATGTGATAATGTTAAATTACCTTGATGTTGTTGTGATTCACATATTTAGATGATTTTGTGATTATAATTATATCATGTTGGATGTTCTGATATGGCCACGAGGCCGAAGGAGGTATTTTTGTTTTGCAAGTTAAAAATCACAACAAACATCGGGGGATTGGAGACCAACCACAATGGAATTCTAGGTGAATTCGACAAGGTCACCATGGCAACATGTCTTGAGTGTGTGTGTTGTATTTTGTTAGGGATTCCCATGGGGGATTTCCTTTATATGTGACCATGGGTTTGTGTATTTTATTAATGTGTTTCCTTTTATTATTGTTGTATGTATTTTATTAGTGATGTGTCCCTTTCTTTTAATTAATTAAAATGTGGTAGATTAATGTGAGAAATCATATGGTTAAAATTTAAATAAATCAAATTGGGATATGGGAAATTAATAATGGAAGTTGTTGGCTCTTTGTATTTAATATGTAAGGGATGTGTAAGTTTGTGTAAGAGTGTGTAAGTCAGTTTTGGAGTATGAAACACTCCACCTCCATGGAAATTCGAATTTGTCCTTGGGGGCTATTTTGGAGGCTTGTGGGACAAGTAAAACTTGTCCCATACCTCTCAATTTAATTTACCAACCATACTTATGGTTGGAGGGTGATTTTAGAATTTTATAATGCATTTTATTAACCATGTTGCATGTTTTGATTGCACTCTCTCACATTTTATTTATATTGCAGTCCTTTGGAGTGTGGGATTTTTGGATTGTGTAAGTAAATTGTCATATTTTCACCCACCTCTTTATTGTGCTTAGGAGAATGGAATTTTGTCTTTTGTGTTTGAATTTGAGGATGTGTGATGTGGCATCCTACATGGATCCACATCATCCTCTTCTCTTCCCTCTTCTATAAAATTCAAATTCTTTGCTTGTTTTGGGTTGTTGATTCATTTTGTAACTTCTTTGGGGCACATTTTTCTTGTGTTTGGAGCTCTTGCTTTTGGAAGGATTTTGGAAAACCTTGCATGGTTGGAGATTTTTGTTTTGGGATTGTATTTTGGGCATTAAAGCTTGTTATTTGGAAAACAAAAACTACCATGGAAAGGTAGGAGTTTAATCCTTCTTTTATGTTGTTATTTTCTTGTTGTGTTGTGTGAATGGTGAATGTTTTATTGTATTTGTTGGCTGGTTGGGTAGAATACCATAGGGATGGTGTAGGAGAAGGCTATGGGGAATCCATGTGGGGGCATAAGGGAATGCCATTGGCATCAGAATTTTGTGGAGGGAGTTTGGGTTTGGGATCCACCATGGAAAATAAATAGCTTGCATTTCTTACTTTGTGGGGGCATAAGGAAATCTTGTGGGGGTATAAGGAGGGATTGTGGGGGACATAAGGATACGTGAGTTGAAATCTTATTGGCGGTTTATTCTTTGGTGGATGCCCAATTCCCATTTGGGAGGCATAAGTAGCTTCCCCATATACCTTGCTCCTTTGGCTTGTATGATCAAGCCTGAGTTTTGTTTTGATTGTTTTCAATTGCAGTTGTAAATTGCTATGTTTGTTTGGACTATATTTTATATGAATTATGCATGTTGAAAGAATGTTGTGTGTTGTGGAAGCCAATTGTTTCCATGGGTTGAATCACACCTCTTATTGTATTTTTGTTGGGGCTCGGGGGCTAATGATGAAGGAAGGATTCTCCTTTCATTGAATGTCTTGGTTGGGTGGAGAGCATTTCCTTTCCTCCACTTTTGTTGTGATCAAATTGGAAGGAAAAATAAACTGGCATGTTCTTTATTTTGGAGCAAAGGAAAATGTAGTTTTGACAGTCCCTTGTGAAAATTATTTCATTGTAACCTTTCCCACTATGATGTGGATGAAATTGTAATGTATACTTGTGAAGAAAAGATGTATGTAATTGATTATGAAAGTGTATATTCGAAATGTGGAAGACAATTACATTCTGCTCTGTACATTGGAAAGAAAGAAATAGAAATGTGTTATTGCATTCAAACATGGAAAGATGTAAAGTTTTATAATTGAAGTCAATAAAGGATTGCAAGATCTTCTCTCATTTACATTGTTGATTCAAATTGGAATATCAGATTGTGATTAAAATCTTTGTTTAGAAAATGGAAAAAGAAGGAATACGTATGAAGGAATTATATTGCTTTGTCTCCTTTTGAAATATATTAAATTGGAAATCAGAATTTACAATTTAGCTTTGAAATGGATTGTTTATAAACAACTAAATGTATTGGATTAGTTTAGAAATGAAATGCCACACTTGAATAAGAAAATTGATATACATATTTAAAAGAAATAGATCTTTTTGTAAATATAAAAACTGGCAATAAAGTTAATCAAAATGTACAGTTCGGCCCTGCACAATAATCAACTTAGAAATGATATATTTTGGCATGCTATGACACCAATGAACTCAAATTGACAAGGAACACTTAAGAAAACAATTTAAACATTGCAAAATCGAACCCAATCCCTTCCTCAGTCGTTTTCTGTCAATTGATGGACAAAATTCAAATTGGAATCAATTGAGTAAATTTACCTCCCTAAAACACTTTAAATCCTTCCTAGAGTAATCCTCCATGTCTGTTTGGCATGTTGAGTGAAGAAGGAGATCAAATTGAAAAAAATTATAAGTCAAAATTACCAGTTTGCTATTTAAAAGCCTACAGATCGTTTTTGTAAAATTGACCCCTTAAATTTATCAAAAGTAAAATTTATGATTCCTGTGCAAAGAGGGCATCGAGATATTTCTAGAAAGTTCTCATTTTCTAAAATCAAGCTTTCTAGCTCAAGTTATGACCCTTTGAAGTTTTCCTGTCTTGGCGGGAAAATTTGGGAAAATTTTCCCTAGCGGGCCTGCGGCCGAAAATTTCTTGCTAAAAATCCTTAGAAAAATTTTGAAAAAAATTTGCTTGGGAAAATTTTGAACTTTCCTCCATCGGCGCACAACCAATCAGAGGCTACCATGTGTCATCACGGGGCAGCGGCGGAGGTGCAGATTTTTGCCCTTGGGCCTTTTTAAGTTTTGGGAAATTTTTTACTTTTTTTCCCGCCAGCCGCGGCCTATCACAGGTTGCCACATGGCAGCATGGAGTGACAACGGGGGTGGGAGACCCTCGCCACTCTTCCTTTTGAAGTTTTTTTCTTTGGGAAAATTTGAATTAATTTTCCCACGGCCCCGCGCTCTTGCCCTCACCTCGGTGTTAATCCCTTCGCGGACACGCGAAGCCACACACCTAACTTTCCCCTTATCTTCCTGTTGTCGCCAAATCACTGCACCCTCCGAATGGCCAGGATGTGAATAGGACGTTCGGTGTGATTGGGACACATGGGATCACCTCTCAAGCTGTGGGACTTGGGCTCGAGGTGAACCTCCAGGAGAAGGCCGGCTTCCTCTTCCTAAACTAAGTGTTGTACTACTCCTAGTGTAACAAAAATGATTATCTAGTCCTATGCTAACATTTTCATGGGGTTTTAGGGAAAGAGATTTACAGAAATGAAACTATACTAGGGATGGTGATGCACCAAATAAAGGGTGTCTTCAGACTCAAGAAGGGTTAATTTGAAGAGGGTGTGTGCACCACAGGTCAACTTCACCTACTGCAACTTAGAGAGGGTACATGATACCACAAACTAAGAGACACGCGTTCCCTTTGTTAAACTTTATCAGACCGAGAAATATACCAGTTTCCCAGTGAAGAAGGATGAAATCAAGAAGGGTGAACAAACCCTACAACTCAACTGCATGCAATACTTCACCTCTCGATAAGCCACGAGAACTCCAAGAACACGCAATAGAACTTAAACTTGCACAGTGTACCTGCAAGTATGAGAAAGGCACAAAGAAGCATAGAAGGATGAAAGGACCGAGATTAGTCACAAAACACACACTTTTATTGCTTCAATAACATGTACAATGCATCATACATTCAGAAGAGGCAATAGTTGCCATTACAGTCTTGAAGAGGAGGCTTGAAAGTTCTCTCAACACATAAGAACAACTTGCGAGAGAGAGGATTCTTGAAAAGTATACACTCGCTTTGAGATATCTAAGCTGTCAACTTATGCGAACTATTGGAACCCTTTGAAATGAGCTTCCAACTTACATTTATAGAAGAATATGTGAGAAAGAAGAGGAAAGGTCATAATTACATTCCTAAATTGAAGGCCCATGATGTATTTATTGCAGTTAGTTGAACCACTTGAGAAGGTTCCATCATGGGTCATTAATTGCCTGATGACCTAGTCTTCTCAATTAATTAAAAGAATATTTAAATAAAATATTTAAATAATAATAATAAATATTATTATTAAAATATTTAAATAAAAATATTAATTTAATTAACATAATGTTGGGACCCCCCCATTGACCCATTTGACTTGAAGAGGAGGGGGGTCCATGTGGATAGAGTCTGCACAAATCTCAACTCGGTGAGCTTCGAATCCTCTAACTCGGTGTTGCAATCGATTTTGAACCCCACACCAACTCTTTCCTCGTCTTGGCAATCGGGCTCTTTTGCATTGAGTCCTTCGAATGGTGAGCTATCAAACTCGATTCTTATCATTTTCCTCTGTTAACTCGAAGCCATTTATGCATTCCACGTTCAAACTTCATGAAACATCACCACGAGCTCCTGTGAAGTCACCGAGCTCTTCATCCAGCAAACGATCTTACCTTTCCTGGGCTCAAACTCACTTGAATACCGAGCTTAACCCAATATTTCTAAAAAGAATGGTTTTACCACAATGCTCATGATTCTTCCTCATCATATAACACTTGTAGTAAGAATGTTTTGGCTTTGCCATAATAAGCACAATTTGTACCTTCCAAAAGATGAGAAAATGCCATTACCAATAAAGATCTAATCTTTTGCCATGATGATGACCAGGTTCATGCCCATAACATGTCGATAGACACCCTTAAGACTGATTCTTGGACAAAGAGCCCTTCGGTATTTTGGTAGTGCACTCGGAAATCTTGGCTCCAATCAACAATTATGCCACTATTGGGATCTTAGTATGGCATAGGTAGCTGTGAGCTACACAATATACTCATTTTTCCAGAAACTAAAAGATCCTTTATGTTACAATTTGCAACACATAAAATAAGCCCTTCAAAAAAATACGTTGAACAACTGGGGCAACCAAAAGGACCTTGGAAAAATGTATAGGTAACAACCATATGAATTCTTCCTTAGTCGTGGATCAAAGCTAATAGAAATAAAGCTAGATAAAATTAGCTTGAAACTACAGTATAATCGTCCATTGTAAAAAACAAGTTTCTCTGAACCTGGTAACAGAATACTTTTTATTGTCTGATTGGACGTACATAATGGAAGGGTATAAATTGCTTATTGCCCTCAGAGTTTCTCAAAGAGACCATTTACGAGTAACAAGGATGTAGCATACAAAATGGCCAACCAGGTATTTCAGAGTTGACCTTCACATTCAATTCATTTTTGAAGAAGCAATGTTGAGCAATATGAATCGTTTCATTCTGCACGGTAATAAACTTCCATCTCCTGACTCGGGCAAATTTTATGAAGCCTTGAATGACGTGACTCCAATCCATTGTATATACAGTGAATATTTGTTTCCTGCAGCTGTGCATGGGAGCTTGTCTCGCGACCACCGAATGCTCAGAGCCCGAACGGGAGTTGGGAGAAGTATGTTGGCAAAGGTGAACTAATCAGGTCGGACATCCATTTGTTGCATTCGGTGAAATAGTATCAACACCGTTGGACAACCTGCTTGCTGGAAGCATTCAAAAGGCTTCTACTGTGCTGCACAGATGCTTGCTGGAAGCGTTCAAAAGGCTTCTACTGTGCGTGGGAGTTTGTCTCACGACCACCGATCTGGACGAGTTTTCAGCATTGCTTTCCTATCAAACACTTCACACATGAGCCATGACTGAGCCATTAACGCATCGCCTTGGTTGGGTCTTCCTGTAACCTCTGCTGAAATTGGCATCACGTCGTGTTTTTAACCCATGACCCACTCCAATTCACAACTGTCCTATTAATCCTCCCGGTGACTCGCACAAAGACTCGGACCACTCCAAGCTGCGGATTTCTGTTTACATGGCCCGTGTGGAAATCTCATGATGGATTGCCATCTTAATATTTCCCATTTGGCAGTGTTTTCTGAATCTCCCCTTCACGGAAGTTTGGTCATGGTTTGCCAAACCAATATTTCCACGCTTGGCAGTGTTTGCCTTATTTTCCACGTCCTTGGCAAGATAGCAAAATGTTTCCCATGCGCGGGATTTTCATGACGGATAGCCATCATATTGTCTTCACTTGGCAATTTGACCCGATTTCTCCAATTCACGGAAGTCTGACCATGGCTTACCACGGGTATATTTCCACTGTTCATACCTCAGCGGATTAACAGCTTGGCCTGCCATCGTAATAGTTCCACGCTTGGCATACTAGCTCCAAATCCCCGCGTAACGGCTTGGACAAATTAATTCACGGGCCTCGGCCTCAACTTCACCGCACAAACTTGGCAAGATAGTGAAATTTTTCCCAAAGATTTTACATGACCCATTCGAGCTTCAAGCTTCTGCAAACATGGATATTGCAGGATAGAGTCCATCTAAGTGATCCCTTGAACTCATGGCTATAAAAATATCATTTTATCTGTCAGGCTGAGTTCAGCCATATCCTATTTTCCCATGTCATCTTATCATATCTACAACATGTCTCTAAGAACCGCTATGCCATAAGTGATTTCACTCAAGATATCAGTAAACTCGACCATCAATTCCTTTGGGTCTAACTAGGATCAATATTTTAACTGAACTTCAGTCTGAGCTATAAGCTTGATCTCTCAGTGAGCTCAAATGTTTCAACGCTGAGCTATTTCCTTTCTCCCAAGAAACATGCTCGACTTTCTGAGTGACTCGTTGAAGATGCTCATATAATTGCAAAGCAAATTATGCTTCATAAATATTCTGATATGAAACAGATCCACTTCTATGAGATTCGCTTCCATGAGTTACACCGTAAAACAAGTAAGGTCTCGATAGAGAATTTTTGTAATAAATTTCATCAGGTCTCCCGGTAACACTCTCACTGTCACTTAATCGATTTTGATAAAAATATCTTGAAGGAAAATCCCGAATTTGAGGATGCATTCGATGTTGAACAGATAAACACATAGTTGGACAACCTACTTGTTGGAAGCGCTCAAAAAGGCTTCTATTAAACTGCAACATGTCAACTGCCTGTGCACCAAATGCTCGGCGAGGAAGGTCTGAACAACGCCAGTGAAAATATATATACTATATTCACTAATACCCTGGCTCGGCATTCTTGCTACCACCTGCATCGATCTCTACCGAGATCCTTATAGAATTCCCTTCATTTGTCAATTTTCAACGAGCTATATTTGTATTAACAAGACCTCATTGAGCTCTTACTGGCGAGAGTCTCTACTAAGATGATTTCAAGATGACTATCAATTTGACACGGATTCTTTATCAACTCGACCACTGAACTCTTCTTGAGTTGAGATCAAGCCTGGGTGCCTTTCGATGCTAGGTGATCTCTTCATATTCAATTTAGGAATTATTTTTAATTATTGCATCTCGTTAATAACCGAAGGTGGGTTCTGGGATTATTATTTCATTTTGAACGTGATAGGACCCTGTTGTCCAATCTTGCCATGTGTGCAAAATTGGATAACACTTCCCCTTTGGTGAAATTTTCTAATTATCTCTACTTCCCACCTATCCCACTCCTTCGTCCCCATGATGGCACTGTTGAGTGCCACATGTCCTGGCAGATCCATGGGCATGTGAGCGCACATTGAAATCTTTCCCTTGGCAAAGTCTCCACTAAACCTCCACCACTCCATCCTCTTTCTCCTTTTCTCCCGGTGATGACTCGAGAGGATGCCACATGTCATTGGAGGACTGTGGAGGTGTGGGAGAAATTTTACTTTGCTCCGTGTGGGAAAAAAATTCTAAATGCCACCCCGCAACCCACCAACCCAAAAAAAGTGCTTTTACCTCCTCTTGACACATGTCCCCTTGGGGAAGATTTGACCCCTAAGGTCCACCTATCCATATCTAGAGTTCTACAAGGAGTTAGGAGGACTTCTTATATCATTAGAAAGGTGAGAAAATTTCCTATCCAATGGGAATGATTTAGGGAAATTTTGAATGTGTTAAGTGTGAGAAAAATCAAGTTGAAACTTTGATCCTATTAGAGAGTGGGTATGGTGATATTTTACCCCCTTGAACCTAACTGAAACTTCTAACAATACAATTTGGACCTTGTGACCTCGATAATTGTAATAAAGGAAGTGTATGTTCTTGTAAATTAAACTTGTTCGGACCCGATAGTGTTAACTATTGTCTTGCAACCTAGTTGTGGGCACTTCTAATATAAAAAAAATTATTGCATAATTTTCCTAACTAACCCTAGGTTGTTTCTTGGATCTCAAGTGGGTTGTTTTAATAGGCATCACAAAAGGTGATCCTCGTGCCTCAGTGACATTATGGATTCTAAAGTATACTTCTAACTATTTTAACCATTTATCAAGCAACTCTACATCTACTTGTCCTTAAAATATTTTAATCTCAACTTTTGTCTTAACTTCAAAAGGAGCATGTTCAAATTTTACCTTTTATCTTACGTTTGAAGTATCTTATTCATGATATTCCCCATAATCTTCCTCGTGGTGGCTCCTCCCTATACCAAATGTTTTAGCTAAGCCTCGAACCATTGAGTCCATGGATTCTTGCTTGACATAAGTTGTCTTTGCAAATATGCAAGTTCTTCTTGCCTTCTAAACATCCTATCCATCATGGTCTCCAACATCTCGATTCTATGGACAAATTTCTCTTCCTCCATTTGTCCTTGAATTCTCTATTTCCACTTCCTTGTAGAAATTTCTGGATCGCAAGGTAAAGCCTCTTCGACTTTATATCTTTTCATTTTCATACAAATCCAAGAAAGAATACCAAACTCCTAGATACTTGTTAGCTCTAATACCAAAATGATCGTAACTCTTCAACTTTGGAATCATCCATAGAATCACAAATTAAACGATGTTGTTCTAATTTCTATTAGAAAATTGAGAGATAACTAGTGAATTAATTTTCCTTGTGTTTAGAATCAATAATTGCAGGAAAGGAAAGAATATAAACTCATAAACACTAACAATTTTATCTTGGAAACCTCCGAGAGGAGGAAAAATCGATTGGGAAGGGAAATCACTCTTTCTTCGCACTTTTATTTGCCAATTCAAACACTTCCTCCTAATTTCTTTCTTGCTTTGTCTCAACACTCATTTCTTCTACAAAACAAAATTACAACACTAAGAACTTATTTCTCACTTGATTTCATGCTTCGATGATCCTATTCTCTTCTAAAAACATATATTTATAGCCTTTCTCATGTCCTCCCATGAACTAGACGGTGAGAAAGGTCATGGGCAGAAGAGGCACAAATAACATTTCAAATTCGAGGCTTTTCATTTCATGTTTTTATTTTCTATCCGAAAGAGCCAAGACCACCGCCCAATGCGGACCGGTGGTCTCGGGACTAGTGCCTTGGCTAGGTGTTGGTTATAGGACCTCTTCCCTAGTTGTGCGGTAGTTCTATAATTGCCACTCTACACAGAGTGGCGGACACTGCTACTATAAAGACAAAACCTCCATGTATTTATTTTCCTTCTTCGTCTTTGGTGATCGATGAATTAGAGTCATTTTGGATCCCCATGGATCATCATCACTACCTTAGTAGAGAGGTGGCACAACAAGATTCATAAGTTTAGATTCATGATTTGGAAATATGAGTGTTACATTGGAGGATGTTTGGCACATACTGAGAGTGCCTATCTAGATCGATTGATTACATATGATAACGATCACGACCATATTATGAGTACATTATGGAGATTTTGGTTTACCGAAATACCTCGCTAGGGCCTGTCGGTTGACTTATACATATGTTTCAGCGACCTCAGGATCTCACGGGTATAGATATATTTGATGTCTCTTATCAACTTCATTCTACTTCGATAAGATGGGCACACACTTTCCACTTTGGGTCTCATGGGAGTAGTGCATGGTATTGTGAGTGTAGAGGTCTACTATTGGGGCTGGTGTTTATTATCCCTTCATTTGATAGTGTATCATATCCAGAAGACCTTGGGCCTAACCACTTTGTTACAAATATGGGCATGGGACCACATTGCGATAGGGTGCACACTAGGAGTGTTGTGAGTCAAGGCTCTTGATGATCCATCTATTATGGGGTGGGCACTATACGGTGATGAATTATTCTCACATATTGGAGACACAACATTCTACAGGTGGGTGTTTGATGATTTACATCTGTACATGATGAAATGATGCCTTTATAGACTATACCGGTGGCAGACGATGTTGTAGATCTCACCACAACAAAGATTGACCATTTTACCATCAACTCTAGGAGCTATATTACTAAGTTGTATAAATTTGACAGATTACATAGATACTTAGGTTACATCCAAGCGGATTCTTGGAGATGAGATTTAATACAGGCGCATGGCCGAGAGAGCCTTTGACATTGGCTCATGAATTAGACCACAATGATCCACGAGATTGTTTTATACTGGTGGTCTCATAGCCTTAGGTTACAAAGCCATAGGTGGTGGATCCTAGGGAGACTCTAGATTATGGATCATGGTAAGCTACATTGCTACCATGGTACATCACTATACCACAGGCTACCATAGAGGTAGGGATTGCTTTACCACAACATAGGGGTTATACAGTCATGCTCTCAAATATAGATCCATATTGGGATAGTGGAAGGCTGAGGTGGATGCTCAAACACGGGGACATGTACGGGCACCGCTATAAGTTATTCCCCCACAACAACCCTTACAAGTTCCACCGTAACCACAACCACATATACACATTTAGATTCTTGTGGTTCGTGGGTGTTCCAATATATGGTTATATAGCCACCACCATCGTTGCCTCATGTAGTGATTCAATTGAGGGGATTAGGAGAAGATGGATGGGGGTCCCCACCTTATAGTCTAGTAGGTGGGGGATGGAGACTACCTCTGGTCACCACGGGAACAAAGGCCCATGGATACGGGTGCGAGTGGGCCATCCATGGCCATATTACAGGTTCAAAGGACCTTTATATTACTTCCATTACGGTTCGGTCTTTACATGGGAAGCTAGAGCAGGACACAATGGAGAGGGATCGAGGCCATTGTTATGTGATATTTTCTCATAGGGGAGAGAGCACGGTGGGATGTTGAGAGGATATAGTTACAGGTTGAGTTGGCTAGCGTGAGAGCAGGGCGTGATGTACTCCGAAGGAAGGGGTAACAATAAGAGCCTATGAGTTAGTATATGATTTTTCTTCGGTCATTGGGGAGGCCACTTATTACAGGATGTTATATCATAAGCACATTCAGTGGGTGAGAGGGATATGGATATAGTCGGGGAGATAGCATCCGGTCTAGATTGAGGTCACATAGGTAATCTCAATCAGCAAAATTAGTCTGGATGCCTTCAAAGCATAGCAGGGTCTTCTACCATAGATCTCACATCAGATGCCACCACCTAGACATAGGCCAAGCAGTCCAAGAGTAGGTGAGAGTTAGGGTTGACTCCTTTTATGACAACATATTTACAAATGTACTTATTTTTTATGTATGCCTTGATATGAAGGCACATTTTTTTAGATGATGTATATGTATTATTTTTATTATGCCTCGATATGAAGGCACATTTTTGACCCATGCCCATGATGGTATACTTTGTATCTGATGATTATGTATTGAGACACATTATATATGGACATTGATATATTTGACATATTTACATGATGATGATGGACTTTATTATGATTTATGATTGTATCACATGTGTTTGATTTATGAGATAACATTTGATGATATCACATTGTTTTTGATGAGATACTTATGATTTTTCCATTTTTAAATTTTTGATATTGGTGAATTGGGGATAGAAGGTGACTCCTTAACATACATGTTTGATGTTTATTTTCATGATGATGTAGCTTAGCAGTTATTGATGATATATGATATATGTGATGTTAGATGTGATGATATAGATGATGATGTGATAACAAACAATGTACAAGTAACAAACAAGCACAAGAAAAAGTTAAAAATCTAACAAATATACACACTAAACAACTTGACAACACAACTATGTACAAATATAAACAAGCATGCAAAACACATTGAATATAAACAAGCAAGAATGAATCTAATCAAGGAAATAATAGACCAATCTAAGAAGTATGTTAAGAAACACACTATACATGATGTAAAAGCAAGCAAACAAATCCCCCTATATGTGAGATGATCATGAAAAATGAATCCTCTTAAGGTAGCTAAAATTGGTTTTCACCAAAGGAGTTGTCCAAAGTGCCACAATTACGTGGTTTTCACACATGGACGAATTGATTTCTTTTTACTTTTTCTTGATTTTTTTTATATTTTGATATTTTAACTTTTTTTTGGTTTTTTCTGATACTACCCCATGCTTAAATGTAAAACCACTTGAGACGCATGGCATTCATAAGTTCACGTATCTCATCTCTATCATGATAGGCAAGTTTGTAAGCTCTGATCCATACTTTTCTACCACAACATAAGGTCCCAATCAGTTTGGTTTGAATTTTCCTTTCTTTTCTCTTTATTTGATAGTATTGAACTGGTTTTATTTAAGGATGAGATCTACTACCTCAAATTGGTGAGGTGTGATACATGTCATGGCCTGAGACACTCAATTTTGATACACTTTCAGGTGGTTGAGTGCACGTAGGTGTCTTTCGTCTAATAGCTCTAGCTCTACAAATATGGCCACACAAAGTACTATTCATCTTTATCTAAATAATATCCAAGGGATATTCTCAGGGAGGTAAGATCAATTTCCAATGGGATGATGGATTTAGTTCCAAAGAATAAGGAATAAGGTGTAGCACTAGTAGGGGTGTGAATGGAGGTCCTGTAAGCCTAGAGGGTGGGATGGATTTGCAGATGCCAGTTACGACCAATTTTTCTTACCATTTTCTCCATGATGTGAACAAGGGTTTTATTGGAGGCCTCTACTTGTCCATTACCTTGAGGGTAATAGGGAGTAGACCACTTTAGGTGTATCTAAAAGCATTGGCACAATTATTTTATGGTCTTGTTCTTGAAGGACTTACCATTATCAGCTATAATGGTGGAAGGGATTCCATAACGGCATATGAGATGATTCATGATGAACTTGGAGATTTGGGCACCAGTAACATATGTAAGAGGCACAACCTCTACCCATTTGGTAAAGTACTCGGTTTCGAGTAATGATGTGGGTGTGGCCATCTGAGGAAGTTGGAGTGAGCTTCCCTATGAGATCTAATCCCCACTTGGAGAATGACCATGGTGTTGTGATCAGTTGTAAGGATTGTGTCGGTGCATGAATGAGATTTCCATATTTCTGGCACAATGAACATTTCTTAACATATTTGCAGTAGTTTGATTCCATGGTAGGCCAATAGTAACCTACTCTTAACAACTTCTTTGCTAGCACCATTCCACTCATATGAGCTTCGCAGACACCTTTGTGCACTTCTTTGATTGCTTGGATGGACTCAACTAAATTAAGACAATGCAACAAGTTCCCATCATAGCCATGAAGATAGAGGGTTCCTCCAAGGAGGGTGTAATGAGCTATTCTTTGGATTAGGTTTCATTTATCAGGATGGGAAATATTAGGGGGGAAGGTACCATCTTGGAGGTAATTAAAAATGGGTTCATCCAGGGGAAAAAGGACCAAAAACTTCATAAAAGACACGAATTTGGTATATCATGTGTAAGCATATGTATATTTTCAATGAATAATGACATATCATTGTTCCCTGGTGGAATACGAAGCAAGGATCCTACTGTATCCATAGCATCTGTAGACCAATTTTGTGCTCTTGGGATTTTCTCAAAAGTATCGCACAAAGTATTCTTTGAGAGTTTCCACCATTTTCTTATATGGGATGAGCTTTTCATCCTTAACCTTGTATTTGTCATTGACTTGCTTTATGATTAACTGTGAATCTCCAATGAATTTGAGTTGTCTAATATTCCACTTGATAGTGAGCTTCATCCTGCGATGAGTGCCTCATATTCCGCTATGTTATTTGTACATAGAAAACTCAAATGAAAAGCTTGAGGAATGAATTCCCTTGAAGGGGTGACGAGCACAACACCAGATCATGAACCATGAAAGGTGAATGATCTATCAAAATGTACTTACCATGTGATTTTTTTAATATACATCATGGAAGCATCTTGCAGATCAAGAATAAGTGGTTTTGTTCTAGGTAGAGGGCCTTCAGCTAATTGGTCTACAAAAACCAGTCCTTTTACTGATTTTTGATTAACATATTTGATATCAAACTCACTTAATAGGATGATCCAATTAGCCATCCTTCTAGTAAGTGCTGGTTTAGACAAGAGGTACTTCAGTGGGTCAACTTTGGATATAAGCTTGGTCTTGTTGTTTAGCAGGTAATGACAAAGCTTTTGGAAGGCAAAGACAACAACTAGACAAGATTTTTTGATCTATGGATAATTAAGCTCATAGGTGATCAAAGTGTGACTAAGATAATAGATTTTTTTAATTTTTGGCTTAGGTCATACTGAGCTAGCAACACACCAATAGAAAATTGAGTGGTGAGATATACAATAACAAGGGTTCACCTAGAGTAGGTGACATAAGGACAAGGGATTAACCAGATATTTCTTGAGTAGGTCAAAGGCTTGCTGGCATTTGGGACCCCATGAAAGTCAACATCTTTTTAAGAAAATGGGTGACACTTATCCACAAGTTGGGACATGAAATGATGGATTGCTTGAATTTTCCCTACAAGCTACGTAGCTGCTTGAGGTTCTTTGGTGGAGGCATTTTAGTGATAGTTGTAATTTTCTTGGATTGAATTCAATTCCTCTTCTTGATACAATGAAACCTAAAAAATTTCTTGATAATACATCAAAGACACATTTCTTTAGATTTAGCCTGACCTTGTAATCGTGGAGGTGTTGAAATATGTGCCACAATATGTCTAGGTGTTCTTCTCTTGTTCTAGACTTACCTAGGATATCATCAACATAGTCCTCCATAATTTCATTCAACATATCATGGAAGATCATGGTCATATCCCTTTGATAATTTGCTCTAGCATTTTTGAGACCAAAGGGCATAACTTGGTAACAAAATGTCCCCTAAGGGGTTGTAAAGGCAGTCTTGTGTTGATATTCCTCTATAATTTTGATTTGGTTGTAGCTAGAAAATCCATCCATGAGGGATAACATATCATATCCTACAATGGAATCAACAATCATATTAATATTAGGAAGAGAAAAACTATCTTTCGGCATGCCTTATTTATGTCTCTGAAATATATACATATTTTGATACCAATTGGATTTTTCTGCACAGGTACTATGTTGGAGATCCAATTTGAGTAATCAATAGGTCTGATAAAACCTACTACCAAAAATTTCTCTAGTTCTTCTTTAACCATGAGGGCGACATGTGGATGTATCTTTCTAAGCTTCTATTTGATGGGATTTGTGTCTACGTGCACAAAAAGGTTATGCACTACCAAGGATGGATCCAGGACCGACATATCTGTATAGGACCAAGAAAATATGTCTAAAAATTCTCGTAGAATCATGAAAACTATATTTTGTTCTTTTACTAAGAGTGAAGCTCCCAACTTGACCATTTTAGGGTTTTATTCTGTTCCTATATTGACATTAATGGTTTCTGTAAGAATGAAAATTGAAACATGACCTTCAACTACACTCGAATCCCTGAGGTCATGCCGAGGCAAATGATGTGGAAATGTGGACAGTTGAATGATAGAAAAATGTGCTATATGAATGAAAGTGTAGGTAGATGAGATGGACAAGTTGCCAAGGAAGAACAATGTCCTCGACACGTAATAACAAGATCTACTCGTCAAGGGAACGTAAGGCCTCTCTAACTTAGGAAAGTCTGATATATGGATTGTAAAGGATGGCTACATGGAGACTCCATTCAATATCAAGCTCCACGAGAGATCCTTTCTACCTGGTTGTGGGATTCATGGAAAACCAATGGGAGCCTCATAAATATGTCTAGATAAGGTCATGGAATAAGTGAGTGAGGCGTAGTTTCACAAAATCTAGATTCGGTTGGTGGGAGCAGTCAAAAATGTAAGGGCTCGATGACCTTCCTCATTTAGAATGTTCAATTGTGATATGATGTTAGGTGGTAATGGTGATGTACATAAAACTAATGTGCGTAGACTTGTGTCAATATCTATGAGAATCTCTGGCACATTTGGTTGAGGGACTATAGGATCACTAGCGTATGTTCTAGGATATTGAGGTCCTTGTATGGTCATGTGTTTATTTAAACTTAGTTTCGGGACTAGTCCATAATTCATAAGCTTTATCAAGCCACAATGTTTAAGATGTTTAATTGTTGAATCTCGGCATATCAAGCTGGTGTTCTAAGGAAATGAAAATGGATTCCCTTATCTATATCCGTAAGTAACTCGTAACCATTCGGTTTTGGTACCCACGGATCACTTCCGTACATGTGTTCTTGTTAGGAATTGTTGATGGTCATATATTGAAAATATCTAATCCATTTAAACAAATAACAACAAATCTAATTGAATTGAAACTATCCTATGTTTTTCATATTTTTAAAATATAAATGAAACAACAAAATCAACTACTCTAATAAAATAAACATTTCTTTTCTTTTCTCGGTAATCGTAAACAAAGAAATAAAAGCTTCTAATCTAATTAAAACCCTAAACAGGAAAATCAATAGAAGTAGTCAATAGCTTTGTGATATTATATTAATCTAACTTATTCTAAATAAAGCTTCTTTCCAAATTTGTAAGTGTGGATTGTTGAATCCTCTTCTACCTCGAGACACATGGGAGGATTTAAAGCTTCAAAATATTTTCCTTCCTTTTAACTTCCTGGGTAGAATATGTGAATATTTAAAGGAAACCACAACTTGTAACCAATTTATTACCTCTATGGAAGATATAAAGCTTATGTGAATTTGACTATTTGCAATTACTTCCTCTACTCTATTTGATATGTGAATGCATACAATTAAGAAAAAAGAAAAAAATATGAAGAAATGAAGTAAACAAACAAAAATGCCAACTTGGAAATACAAAGCGGTGGCAAATCCGGTTGTGTGAAGTTTTGTCCCGTCATCTTGTCTTTTGATGCTCATGTGTTCATGTGAGTCGAGGATTGGGAATGCAAAGTGGAAGTAGTAGTGAGAAGGTTTTGGAACAATGAAAAACTTGGCAAAAGTAATCTAGTAGGAATGTAGGTGGAAGAGGGATAACACAAGTGAATCGAGTTTGGCTACACAATTTCTAGCAAGAAAGTGGCGGCTTAGCAATGCAAGAATACTCAAAATGATCTCCGACCCTTTTCTTGAGAACAAGTGATCAATTTATAGAAGGTTGGATGGGCTATGCACAACAACACTTGGCAGCCAAGAGGTGCCAGATCAACAATGAAGAGGCAGTTTAAACAATCAATCATGATCAATTACAAATTAGAAGTGAAGAAGAGATTTCCACAAGGAATTCAGGCTTGAAATCAAGTAAAATAGTTCACAAACATGCGTTAAAAGTGAACTTAAGTGAGGAAACACACGTCTTAATTGACGTTGGAAAATTCTAGAAATTTCACACAAGACTCGCCACCCTACGTAGGGTGATGATTACTGATGCCACCACCGATCGGGAAGTGGTTACAAAGCGCCACCCTATTTGGGCAACGGTTACAAGACCGCCACCTAGGAAGGGTAGTGGTTTTGTATGGCAGAAAGAAGGCTAAAACAAAGGAAAAATATTACAGGAATTTGGAGAAAAGATAGAAATGGCTAAGGAAAACTAGGCTAAAAATAGGCTTGGGGACTTGACACCTCTGGGAAAAGCCATGAATCATCATCGGGGACCTTTTATACCATTTCCGTCACAACGATGTAGCACGTGTAATTTTGGGTGCGTAAAAATTACCCACTTGGAGAAGTGTTTTAGCCATGAATAGGCATAAAACGTAGATTTCGAGTATGGAGTTCTGAAATGGGGAGTTATAAGCTATATTTGACATGTTCGTGTGCCAAAATGCCATTGTCCAAACTCCCACTACTGCAAGATGAAAACAAGACTCAAGTACAAATAGATACGAAAGCGAAAAATAAATACTAAATCAAAACAACAAGAGGACTTACCATTTGCATAGAGGTAGAAGTATACGTGTCAACACTCTAGCCATGTGGGTACATACACTCAAAAACAAAATTAAAACAAAGCATATATATATTGAAATAACTCATTTTTCAATTAATTTGGACATATCCTATCGGTGATTTTTGAGCTCGAGACCAAGATGACTGTTTTGAATGAGAGTGTAGTAAAAATGATCGGTGTGAAGAAGTGATCATGGCCTTGAGATAGGGATATCCAGTGGCACTATCAAAGGTTATTATTTTACAATTGTTTGTTTGAAACCTAAATGTGTAAAATGTTGAAAATCTTTACCTAGGGGGGAATTTTTGAAATTTATTGTTTTTAAATGGTCCCTAGGGGGTAACGCACATGGATTAGCCTTTTGTTTTGTCAAAAAGAGCTATTTTTGTGTATTTCCAAGTTTTTAGGGTCAAGGGGATGATCCATCGATTTTGGACAGGACCACCACCTTGTGCAAGGCAACGATTATGGGGCCATTGCCTTCCTGTGGTGGAGATTACAAGGCGCCACCCTAAGAAGGTGGTGGTCACAAACCGCCACCATGCACAGGGTGACAGTTTTGTAATTGTCAAGACAACAAGCTTATTTATCTAACTTAGACTATTTTTTTGGATTTTAGATCATTTTGTAATGTTTTTGATGAGCTTGCCTATTGAAATGTGATACTGAATCACTATTTTTGTTGTTTTGGTGGATGCACAAGGAGCAATACATACATTAGAACCTAGAGAGAGAGTGTGACTAGTTTCCAAGCTATCCTTGATTAGTTGACTCAAGTAAAGATAGACTTGTTTCACCAAGCGGTATATAGAGGATCACATGGATGCTAGCAATTACACCTGCTAGTCATGTATTGTGTGACCACTTTTCTTATTAGGATGCAAACCAAAATACTTTCCGGATTCTAGGTGTTAGAGGAGAGTGGACCATCACTCTCGAAGACATATACAATATACTTGGACTTCCTATACTTGGAAGATGTTTAACTCTTGAGACCTGTATGGTCCACACCGAGCTAAGAACCTGGGCTACATATATGGGGGATGATGGGTTGTCATTGGGCACCAAGGTGGGTATGCAGCTCCATTATATTACCTATTCTCTTATCCATACTCTCTACGGGGCCATCATTGGTATTCTAGCTTCACAATTGATAGGAGATACGGGTGGAGACAAGTGATTGTATTGCTAGGCTCCCATTGTTATGAAAATTGAGTAGTATGGGTGGAATTTTTCCCATAGAGTAGATATTTTAGGGACTACATACCACGATTTGTACTAGGTGGTAAGGTTATAGGGATAGTCACTAAGCCATCCCTCATTAGTGATGATCTGGGTATATGAGAGGATCATCCCCTATTAGAGGGGAGTCATGAAACAGGATCCGGGGCCATTAGGGCCGCGAGATGGACATACATGTCATTTCTTAGAGTGCCACATCAGCCGGTGGAAACTTTGACCACTGGCCCGATCTCATTGCTACACCCTACCAGGATATGTGTGGAGTATGGGGTCAAGATGGGACTATTGTTACCGCTTGTACCATTACTAGATAGTTAGTGGATAAATAAGGGAGGGTGGAGATTCACCCATTTGACAGAGTGCTCTAGCATTTCAGGCTACCCTATATGGACGTTCTTCCTCATGTGGCCATTGTATATAGGAGTATTAGGAATTATCGAGGTGGCCCTAGGGGTGACCATGGTTAGACCATTATAACTCTAGTGGTTCCTATTGTCTTGATATGAGTTGTTTTTGATCGACAAGCACCTACACCTACACCCATCCTTCATATTAAGACCACACCTACTAACGGTGGGGAGGTGGGGCAAGAGATACCCATTGATATAGATTTTGAGACCGAGGTGGAGACGAGGGAGGAGACTGAGTGACGAGAAGGAGGAGGCGGTGAGGAGACTAGGGAGGAGTTAGGTGAGGAGACTCACGTGGAGGAGGAGAGTGACTCGGAGTGGAGGGTTACTAAGGAGATCTCCATGGCAGAGAGAGAGGATATGGCGGTAGAGGAGGTGACTCTAGTTTCGAGGAGCCACTTCCTCATGAGGGAGGTGGAGATGAGGAGTCCTTCATGGGGCAACATGTTGCTTTAGGAGTGGGGAGGCACAACAGGTTCTTACTGAAGTACCACCAGAAAAGTTGCACTAGTTAACCCCATGTGGATGCCTAGAGATCCGAGTATGTAGACACTCTTTTCTCAACCTTATTAGCTAGAAATGTTAATAACTACGCATTGTGATTTTTTTTTTTTATGGTTTTCTAACTCGTTGTTGTTTTCTTTGTTTTGCAGCCACTTTGGTGATGGATGATAAGATCTTATTCACTAGATTTGCATTGATACCTTCTTGCTCCCTATGGGGAAGATGAGGGCTGAGATATTGGAGGATGTGGGATAGGCTTTGCACTCGCCACCACATTGACATTTTTGTGCCTCTTTAGAAGTCGACAAAGATCTTTCTTTTCGAACACAAAGATTGCGGGGTATGAGATGAATGAGAGATTGACAAGGTGGATCCATTCACATAGTGAGGCCATGGCTAGTGGTCACTCTCACGATTTTGTGCATTCATGACGTTGGATCCACAGTAGGAGTCCTAGTCGTCGCGGTCATGCACCATCTAGGGATCCTATAGAGATTGATAGGACATTGAAGATTTATTTCTTTGTTATTGTGAGGCATATATGATGTTTTTTTATTTTTGTTCTCATTGCGAGCCTTTTGACAACACCTAGTGTGTGACGGAATTGTACACAAACTAGGATATACCATGATATATACATATGTCTCTTTTTGGTTTGGATTATCCTTTGTACTAGAGTTGACTTTGTTTATGGTTTTCTTTGCATGTGTACTCTTAGATGTTTAGAATTTTCAATTTATATGCTTTTCAGAATGCATGCAATGGATGATGAATGCTTTAAAAATGATTTTTTTGTTGTTTTTTCTTTTATATGATTTAAATGCGAGACACAAAGTAATGTTGAAACTTTGGCTTTTCAAGCAATATTTAACACTTTCTATTTTGTTGGAAAAATGTGATGAATGGTTTGATAATAAGATGAACTCATTACAATTCTAAGCTGCATGCAACTAGTAATATCCAAGGGCTCATCACCAAGATCCATAAGGGACATGATTCGTATGATTGATAGATGGAAATGGTGAGAGAAAGACAATATTTTGACAAGAATCTAATTGAAACCTACAACCTAACCTTACACATTTCTACTACACGGTCTAGAATGCGGTTTTCTTGCAATTTTATCTAGACTTAGACCTATAGATGGCCTCCGATTAAAAAAATATGTTTTTAATGCTCGAGCTCTTTTGGGAAGCAGACACATCTAACTCACTTTATTGGGATTTTATATTTTAAAGCACTTTTTATTGAATGAAATTGCTTTTAACTTACTAATTTATTTGCAGAGACCCCATACACCTTGCCCCATGCTACCATTAGGAAGTATGGGCTCATCACCAAGGATAAGGCATAGGTGAGTAAGGGCACTTCCCTCCTTTCCCAACCTCATGCCACTAGTAAGAGGTGTGGGCTCAACATCGAAGGTTGGTGGGGCAAGGAAGTGTATAAATGAAAATTTTGTATTGATTTTGACTTGACATTTATAATTTTTTTTAACAAATTTGGAGTTGTGATTTTGGGAGGGAGACCTTACCACTAGCCTCAACCCCACAAAACCGATAAGATGCAAGGGCTTAACAATGAAGTTCAAGATAGGTGAACAAGTGATGCAGGTAAAAATTTTAGAATGTTTTTGCTACCAAAGAGGTTATCTAGGAAATATGTGATATTAGGAAGCTTCTAGAATAGACTATGGGAAAAGACACCTATGCTGGTAGAAAACTATGAATAGAACCAAATATGGAGGCCTTGGTAGGATTAGTGTCAAAACCTTTTCTTATCTTGTTGAATTGATGAAATGATTAGAAGTGTTGATGATAATAGTTACAAATACTTGAAGAAATGTGATTAGAATTTTTGCCAATGTTTTTAGAAGTTTTGAAAGTTGCTTGAAATATAAGTTCCTTAACTAAAATTTTTACAAAATGATTTAGCGAGATGAAATGTAATGTGGATTCAATAGTTTACATGTGGAGATACAAATAAATTATGCGTAGTAGCATTTCAGGTGAAGCGAATTAATAGATTCACCAAATTCTTCACCTTCTAGAGTACACAAGTGATATGCCCCATTTTTATAGTTTACTTGGGCTGAACTTCCTTCCTTAAGTCGAGTTTTATTTTCTATCTAGATATCTGGTCTTAATTCCAAGTCTCCAAAGAGTATATCACATTCGTATACTTTCTTATTATATTGCCGGAACATCTAGTAAATGTATGCTCTGTGGTGTGCTTCGACTCTAAAAACGACATCATTAAGAGTTTCAGATTCAATGAGTCATGCCTCACGATAGATTTATTTTCCTAAAATTCCTTGTAATTATATTATGAGACTAGGTATCTCAACTTGAAAGTGTAAAACCACTTGAGAAAAATATAAGAGAGTATGGGGTTTCCCCCATTGACATTCTCACTGATGTCCTATCGGCCCACAAGGCTGGAAATAGATTTAAGTTCCAATCACGCTTGTTCTCCTTAACATTTTTTTAGGAGGATAGATTTAAGCGTTTTGTTAGTTGCCTCAACTTTGTCCGTTGTCCTAAGGGTAGTACAAAGAGGTTGTGTGATGGTTTATCTTGAAATTTTCACTCAATTTTCACACCTCTTCATTCTTGAATGATGTTCCATTATCAAAGATAATGACTTGTGGGACTCGTACCTACAGATGATCTGGTTTAGGATGAAGTTTTCTATCACTTGATTCCAGAATCATGGTAAGAGGCATGGCCTCAACCCACTTCATAAAATAATTTGTGGGTGTGATTATAAAATTGTGGCCATTAATAGATGTGGGAGTGAGTTTCCCTATCAAATCTAGTCCCTACGTGGAGAATGGCCAAGGTGTTGAGATTGGTTATAAATCTTGAGCAGGATGT
The DNA here is from genome assembly GCA_018340775.1 of Taxus wallichiana var. yunnanensis. NCBI lineage: Eukaryota > Viridiplantae > Streptophyta > Pinopsida > Cupressales > Taxaceae > Taxus > Taxus wallichiana. Next base: position 233,880,597 of record CM031240.1, on the reverse strand, counting down.
GAATCTTGTGAGAGAATTCTTGGCACTTATGGCATTTTGCACATACTCTATTGCATCATGTTCTAGGGTGGGCCAGAAATAGCCCATTTGGTGTATCTTTCTTGTAGTTGCATGTCCTCCAAAATGACCTCCACAAACCCCTGTTGTGGGCTCCATAGAGGATCTTTTCAAACTCTTCTTCATCAACACACCTTAGCAACATTTCTTAGAAAGCTTTTTGATAGAGCACTTATTATATGATCATGTACTTGGTGGCTATGAAGCATAGCCATCTTCTTTCTATGATGTTTCTCCCTCAGGATACGTGTGGTCTATAATAAAATTAACAATATTAGAATACCATGGACACATAGCGATGTGAGGTCTGATCTCTTCATAGTTAACACATTCATCGGGAAACATAAATCCACTAATTCCCTTCCATCTAAAGGGTTGTCGAAAATCAATCGATGATGATTTGTCCTTTGATAGACTTTTAGTTGACATAATTCAACTCAAACTCTCCCATTAGAGTTATGAAGCGTCCAACTTTATTGGGCGAGAGAGCCTTGAGTTATGAATGTCTATAAACAATTTATCTTGATGATAACTAATGTTTCTTGGTTAAAAATGTAATGCCTTAATCGTTTAGTTGAAAACACTATGGTGAGGTACTCTTTTTTGCTTGTGTATAATGTGTGTCATAGTCTAGTAGCATATGCCTAATGAAATAGATTGCACGTTTGCACTTTTCTCATCTTCTTGCGCTAGCATACAAGCTAAAAAGAGTATATGATGAGGGTGTAATCTAAAATAGGAGGCATGAGCATGAGAGGTGTTATAAGGAATCATTTGACTGATTCAAATGCCTCATCACACTTGTTTTTCCAAACATCACAACAATCCTTCTTTAACAAATTGTTTATTGGATGTATAACATAGGGTAAATCAAGAATAAACCTTCGGATTACACCGAGCTTTCCTAGAAAGGAATGAATGTCTAACTCATATGTTGGTGGAGTAATTTCAAGAACTACTTGGATTTAAGCCATATCTACATCAATTCCTCGATGAAGAGATTATGTACCATAGTAACTTCCCCACGTCACACCAAACACGTAAATTTTAGGATTTAGTGTAACAATGTACTCAATGAGATGAGAGAGAATAATGTGAAGCACCTTAGGGTGATCGCAACACTTTATGGCCTTAACTAGAAGGTCGTTGACGTAAGATTCCAAAAGATTATTTATAAGATCATGGAATATGTAAGTCATCTCCGTTGGTAAGTGGCACCAACGTTCTTGATTCTGAATGACATGACTGTAATAGTAAGCTCCCAAAGGAGTAATAAATTTCATATTTTCTTGATCTTCCTTATAGATCCTAATTTGATTGTACCTAGAAAATCCATCCATAAGTGACAACAGCTCATAACCAATTGTTACATTAACAATAACATCGATGGATGGTAGTGGGAAATCATCTTTGGGACATGCTTTGTTGATATCTCAAAAGTCAATGTAGATTCAAATTTTCTGTTCTTTTTAAGAATGGGGATGATTTTAGACACCCACATTGAGTACTTAATAGGCTTAATAAACCCCACCTATAGGAGTTTTATGACTTCCTCTTTGACCATTAGCGCCACCTTTGGTTTCATAGGTCTATATTTCTACTTGATGGGCTTAACATCAGGTTTGGTCACAAGGTTGTGAACTACAACATGAGGAGAAATTCTTGTCATTTCTTTATAACTAAATGCGAAGGATTTTAAGTGTTCTTTAAGAACCTTCATGTGTATTTATACTTCCTTAGGAGTCAGTGAAGAACCTAACTTCAAAATTTTTGGGTCTTCCTCCATCCCAATGTTGATATCAATTGTCCCCTCAATCAAAGAGGAGTTACCCTCTTCAAACTTAGGTGGGGCCGGAGGTAGTTCTAGCTCCCCTTCCTCTTCTATCTCATAAATCTCAAGACCCTCTATAAAATGAGTGTCCATCGTGTGATCTCCGATAGAGGAGGAGGAGTGAGGAACCATACAAAATCCTCTCTTGTGATGCACGAGATGTAAATGCATGTAAACGTTGAGGTATTTGTTGATGATTATATTTTCAAAATAAGCGTTAGAGTTCTTTGGATACCTTAGGTTAGTAGGACACACACCCTAAGGTAACCTCCATATTTTAAAGAAGTCGGGTCTTCTCTAGTGTGGGATAGGGTTAAGATAAAGCTTAAAAGAAACGTAAAAATAATTAAGGTGATGTGCCAGAATAGATTCTAAAGAGACAGACAGATACCCAGGGAGATTATCTAAAATATTTTGAAGAGAATTATAACATGATCCACCTATTTTAGAAATATCTTATATTTATCAGAATCTAAGGAGAAAAAACACATGAAAAACATAGATAATAGATAATTTAAAACCCAAGGGCACAAGGCACGATAGATTCCTTAAATTATCTAGAACTATTTAGCAAAAAAGAAGACTCAGAATATGAAAGCCAAAGTGCATACAACAAGGAATCTTATTTATAGATAAAATATACATAAGGCCGAAGTGACACATATTACAATTTTATTTTATAACGAATTCTTGCTAAAGCTAGCTTTTACAAAACTCGAACCTTGAATCTGCATTTTTGACAACTTCGTATGTTTTCTCCAAAAATTTCTCTTTCCTTCTAGATCGGATGTCCTTTTATAGATGTTTGTGGCTCTTTCTTCGACATCTAGAATCAGATATTCTATTGGCAACCTTTGATTCTCTTACATAATATTTTCTTTCTAGGTCAATATCTCAACTACTTATTGAGATATTTGTGTTTGTCTTTAATTCACCCTAATTATCGTTCTTTAAGTTAGTGATGATATTTTATTCCATGTGGAGGGTGGGTGCTCTTTTAAGAGTCTTTCTTGGGACTTGGTTTTTCAATTTGTGCTTGAGAGACACGTGGACAACATGACACAAGTTTGAGAGCCCTTTCTCTTTTTCTGGATGTCCCGACTATGCCAACAAGACACATGGACACCTTCCACATTCATTTTATACTTAGTCAATTTCAAGCTTGAGTGGAAAAAAGGAACAAGGGCCGGGGTGAAAAAAGATGGTGATCAAAAGATTTTAATGCAAAAAGAAATCTACAATTATTGCGACTCATATAGGGACTTCATGCTAGTCATGGAAGAACTCGACAATCCTATCTCAAAAAATCAAAATGTGGTAAGTTTGGCTTCTAGAGTCTTAGCCTCTTCTTGATAATCCGAAAGGACCTTTTGTGATGGGGATCCCTTCAACTCCTTATGGAGCTAGTATATTTCTATACCTTTGACCTTGATTTCATCCATATGGTTAGACGTATTGGCCTCCACCCTTCGAAGGTTGGATTGCACCTTTTTCAGCTGATTATTGAGCTTCAGGTAGTCTTTAGTGAGTACTTCTTCCATTTCATTCATTAATTAAAACTTATCTTGAGGCAAGAACTCAGAAAGTTCAACCACAACAAAATTAATAGAATAATCATTAGGCTACATATGTTCGGAAAGTTTGGTTGTTTGGGAATGATTCGGGTGATTGTTAAGGAGCTCTACTGATGGTCATACAACGACCGCATATGCTTCATTTCTCATGTTTCCATTTATTTATTCTTTTATTTTTCCCTTCTCTGATCTCGGGAAGCCTTGGAAGACTTGGCTTGACTCAAAAAATCGGAGGAAGAAGGGACCATTCCTCCCGCGAATGGGAACCTGGGTGGTAGACCATAGGGAATAGTAACTTGTGATTAAGGCATTTAAGTTACTAGGGTGGAGGAAGGGTATGTTACCATGTGGGGAAAAGGTTGGGATGGTGGAAGAATATTACGGAAAAAGGGAGTGCTAAGTGGAGGAGAGCTTGACGAGGGGTGACAGAAGGGGATACTTCCAGAAGGGGAAAGTGGAGGTGGAAGAGGAGTGGGTTGAGGAGCCTCAGGAGGTGAGAGGGATGGAGGAGAAATAGGAGCCATGACTGACTTTAACTTCTTTCATATTGGGCTTGAGGTTGATTCCTCCATAGTTTTCTTGTCCGAAGGGATGATCGTAGGCTGTAGTGCCAGAGCCTGGACTGGAATATTTTGTTGGGGAATAGAAGGAAAAGGTGGAATAGGAAATTACTATTGTTGGGGACTAGAGAATTTTGTGGTCGATTTTATGGACTGCTCTGAAATGATTATGACCGTATCCTCTCTCTCCTCATCAGAAGCATGATCTACGTCCCAAAATTCCTCCCACATCTCATCACTTTAGAGATGACCTCAAAATTTAGGGTGGTCTAGCCAATCTCTTGCCTATATTTCCAATAGGCTTCAATTTTTCTCTGCTCCAATCTCTTTTATTTAGGGCTTCTCGAGTCCCTTAGTCATGGTGAGAGTGGGGTCATATTTGTGCTTTACCTAGTGGAATGCCTCCCAGCCCGGGGTCGGTATGTCTTTGAGCTGATGAATATGTCGAGTGACTCTATCCAGGGGTTCCACCTTGATTCCCTTAAAAATTCATGCTTGCAGGAGTTTGAGACCCTGTTAAGAACCAAAGTCATGGCCATTTTCCCATCTGGGTCGTACCTCCATGAGTCTCGAATTAAGGAAAACCCATAGGAGGCCAACTTCTTTTTGTAAGGATATGATCCGCCTTTCTCTTAAGCACAATGATTCCTCCCTTGCTCAAGGGGATATCAAAAATTTCCTTTTTCTTTTCATGAGCCAAACTCAACATCCAGGAGTACTAGCTGCCTGGATATTTTGAGGCCCACCACCCGATTCATGAGGACCCTGAGGGAGCATAAAGGATTCTCCTTTGAAACCATGTAGGTGAATCATGGAATGTCCTCTGGAGCGAAGAAGTAATCACAAGGGGTGCGGGGGTCTACTAGGATAGATTACACTGAGTCATTCATCTGTTGTTGATCCCTTCAGGATCAATCTTAAGTAGGAGGGGCTCCACAAAAGAATTAAATAATTCATATGTGTCGATGATCGAGACAATATATGGGTCCATGTGGACATTGGAATGAATTTTTGAGGATCCACCTCGCATGTCCTAGAGAGAGTAAAGTCATGAATTGACTGAAATACTAGGCATTTTGATAAAGAATGAGGTGGAATAGATAGGATGAATACCTGAAAGTTAAGGTCACCGAGAATTGGTTGAGTTGTTCACACATGGATCTGCAATGACTTCAAGAATTCAAGTGATACACTTGCTCCTTGGTGACATACCTCATTGGGACAAGGTATGCCATTTTCAATCCTCGATGCCTCTCTATTGAATCCTACCCAAAGATGAATGCCAACATGGAACAGGCATCTTGAGAATCTACTAAAAGTGATTTCAATGGGATGGGAAATCCCATGGTCCCCGAACCACCTATATCTTCCTATCTCAGCTCCTATTAAGGAATGAGGCTTTATTCTGGCATTGCCTAAGACAGTTTGGAGTTTGGCCATATCATAGAAACTAGTCATTGGGTCATGAGTCAGAGCCAACATGTCCCTAATAGCCTATGGTGTAATCACCACCATTAAGTTCCTTCCTTGAATGGTGTGGGTTCTTGAATCAAAATAGTCCACACACATCTGTATAAGTTCTGGGCATGGGTGCATGAGAGGCACCATGTATTGGGTGAGTGTTGTACTCCAAATTCTAGAGCCAAAAGATTCTAAATCTCCCAGGTTGAGAAACCTAGTGAAGGCTTCCTCCCTCGAGACTTTGGGTTTCTTGTTGAGGACCGGGTCAAGATGTCATCAGCGGGGTCAAAAATCATAGTAGGGTCACTAAATCAAGACCCTCCATCAGGGAACTTTAATTTTGGTTGAGAGGGTGAGGGGGAATGGGTTGTCCCACATAATATTTTGCTTTGGTGGTATAGAGTTGGAGGCTGCCATGGCATTTTTCTGAATTAGGAGAAAGCTAGAATCCTTTTAGCTCTGACACTTAACAACTGATTCAGGAGACTCTGGCATTTGAAATGAGCTTGTTGGATGCTCCCAATATCTTAAATAACCACCCTCACTTTTAGGAGTAATGGCTCACATGTAAACATGGTCACTTCTTACAATGACCCTTTCTAATTAATGACCTCAAGTGCCGATTTCTACATTCTTCGAGAGATTTTGTATCAATTCAAATATTTTTCTCTCAAGTGTCAAGGAAGTTGTTGGATCATTAATTTTGGGGAAAAACAAGAAGGTACACTCCCTCCAAAATTTCAAAAAAGAGAAAGGGGATCCATGAAGGACACATGTTCGAGACACTTATTAAAAGGGACAAAACAAAAAGAAAAGAACAAAGAAAAGAAAAATATACATATGGTACAACCCTTACAAAGGGACTCACATGAAAGGCTTTAAGTGAATTCCATTCACCAAAATTTCTAAGGGATCACCTTCCATAGTTTTAAGTTCAAACATGTTGTGTTTCTTGCATGTGTTGATCTTGAAAGGTCCCATCCATAGTGGGTTGAACTTTCCATGATTCCCGGGCTTGGTGGCTCTTGCATCCCACTTTAGGACTATAGTTCCGACTTGGAAATTTGGTTCTGATGTCTTTGATCAAACCAAGTCTTAACCACTTGTTGTGAGTGATCATGGCCTCATGGGTGGATTCACATTTCTCTTAGAGCTCTACTAGCTTAGCGAGTCTTACTTGCATCGCTCCATTCTCCTCTATCTCAAGTCTGTTTCAATAGTTTTAATGTAGGGATCTCGAGGGAAATTGGCATTACGACACTTTTCCCATAGACTATTTCATATGGTGAAGTTTTTAGGATCTTCTTTGGGGTGATCCGATCAGCCCATAAGGTTGTTTTGATATGTTCATGCCATAATATCTTATGCTCATGCCCCATTCACTTTATGAGTCTGATTAAGTTTTTGTTGGTAGACTCTGCCAGACCATTTCCCTATGGGTAATAATTGGAGGATGTTTTTAGGTAGATCCATGTTTTACCATAAATTCAGATACCTTGGCTCCTATAAAGGCCTTAGCATTATCGATATGATAGTGTGGGGGGAATGTGTAGTTATATCCTATAGGAGCCTAGGATTACATTCTCAGTGGCCTCTTTAAGGGGACTGCCTCCACCCATCGGGTGAAGTAATCGGTTGCTGTGAGGATCCATTTGTGGTAGTGCTTCAAAGTTGGATTAACCATTCGATGAAGTCGAGACCCCATTGTGTGAAGGGTTCTTCAACTAGGATGGGGTTGAGAGGAAAGGTTGCGTTCCTTTGGAAACCGGTGTAAACTTGGCAAACCTTGCATATGTTTGTCTCTTCCTGACTATCAACAAACAAGCTTGGCCAAAAGTATCTACTTGCAGGATTTTCATGGCTGTGGTTTGGGTAGAAAAGTGGCCTCCCGAGCTCCCGTGGTGTAATTCGCGTAAGACTCTTTCAACCTCTTCATTTTCCAGGCATCTTAACATTATTCCATTAAAATTCCTTTTAAAAAGGAAATTGTTGATCATAGTAAAATTGGCCCCTTGTTTGCCTATAATATCTCCTCTTTTTCAAGGGAGATGGCTTGGATACTTCCGGTCTACATAAAATGGACCTTGTCTGAGACCCAACTATTTGAATCACTTTCATGGAGATATAGTATCTCCTCATGTTTCATCTTCAATTAGGGGCATGGAGTCTTGTGTTAAATATTGACATAGACCCCTACCCCTTACAAGCTTTGTGGGTTTTACCTCAATGTCATACTCAAGGATCTTAGTAATCCAATTTTCTCTTTTATCGGTTATCTCTCCCTCCATTATGTATTCTTTGATGTAGGAGTGAGCCACCATGACTTGGATTCTATTATGAGTGACAAGGTGTTGAATTTCTTTAAGCCTTTAACTATGGCATAAGCATGTCTTTCTACAAAATTGTACCTTGTTTCATAGTCATGGAGGTTTTGAAAAGAAGGTGATTGGATGCTCCTCTCCTTGTGACTCTCCTTTTGCGTTAGTACATATGCCACACTATACTTTCCCGTATACATACATAATGAAATATTTTGAGAAATCCATGGATTACGCAGCACTGGGGCAGATGTAACGACTTCTTTTATTGCCTCGAAGGCTAGATGACCTTCAGAGGTCCACTTGAAACTAAGGTATTTTTTTAGCATGAGGGTGATTGGGTGGATTGTCCCGGAAAAGTTGAAATGAACTTGCTGAAAAAGTTGATCTTTCCTAAGAAAGATTGGACCACTTTCTTATTAACTAGAAAGGGTAGCTCTAGGATGGCCTTTATTCTCTCGGGATCAATGGAGATTCCTTCTTTTGACATGATATGTCCTAAGAGTTTACCTTGAGGCACTGAAGACACATTTCTTTGGGTTAGAGAGATTCAAACTCTTGGCATTTTTTGAACACAACCTCCAAGGCGTTAAAATGCTCCTATGTTGTTTTGGTGAACACCGTGAGGTCGTCAAGATATATCAAGAATCACCTTGTTGATCAATGCCAAACATGGAGATTCCATGGCCCTTTGAAAGGTATCCCCGGTGTTTGTGAGTCCAAAGGGAATTTTGCATAAGAAAAAGTCCCCATTTGGTTGTGAACGTCATCGTCTTGTGTTGATCCCTTTCTGCGAGCCATATTTGATTATAGCCCGAAAAACCATCTAGTAGAGAAAACATCTCTGATCTTGCAATTGTTGTAGTATCTACTCCATAGAGGTAAAGGGTAGTGATCCTTCAGGGAGGCTCTATTTAGGTCTCTGAAATCTACATAGAGTCGAATCTCTCCATTTCTTTTTCCTTACGGAACAGATTGGAGACCACATTGTGTGCTTGATAGGAAAGATTATATGGGCTTCTAGGAGCTTTCTCAATTCCTCGGCCATAAGGGATTCAATTTTAGGATTCACAGGCCTTTACTTTTGGTGCACAAGGCTTAGTCCCTTCTTTGAGATCAATGGTGTGTTGGATGATATCCTTATTATAGCCATACAAGTCATCATACGTCCAAGCCATCACCTTATCATACTTATGACATAAAGCCACGAGTCTCTCTCTTTCCTTTTGGGTCACCAATCTTCCGACCTTTAGTCTTCTTTCTTTAGTCACTTCTAATTCGACATAGTCCTCTTTTACTACTACAAACTTCTTTGGTTAGAAACTGACATCGTTTGAATGGAAAAGACTCTCAGGGTTATTAACCCTTTTGGAAGTTTGTTTGTTTTTAACTGGATAATATGATCTCCGTATGCTTCCTTGATCTTGGGCTGGAGCTGGTTCACAAATTGATCAGACTGTTGAAGGAAGTGTATAATATTCGGTTGTTATTGAAGACCTGCCAATGATCAAAGTTATCAGGGATAGAGGGATGATGATTATCACTTTATGGTGCTCTCATTTTCTATTAAATCTGAATTGGGTGAACTATGACCCTATCAGGGCCATCCTATCAGCTTCTATATTCTTCTCTCGAGGAATAACCTTGATGTGAAAGCTTCAAAATCATCTATGAGATCCCATACCCGATGCCGATAGGATCTCATCCTAGGATTATTTGTGGTGGCAGTGTTTCTCACTTGTGTTACTACCAACTCTGAGTCACCAAAGACTCTTAGTTGTTTGATGCCTTCTTTTTGGGCCGTGGTCAAGCCATGCACCAAGGCCTCATATTCTACCTCATTACTAGTACAGAAAATTGGAAATGGAATGACTAGAGTATCTTTCTCCCACTCGGGGATAATAAGCACACTCAGCTCCTGATTCATTCTTGCTTTTGGCCCCATCAAAATGTAGGGTCTAGATTTGGGAATCTTTGGGGGATTCCCTTTCTTTATGTTGTATCCTTTTTACTACCTTAGGGATCTTGGAATCTTCATCAAAAATGACGTAAGTGCCTAAACTAGTGGAATCAAAATTCCCAAAAGGATCACTTAGAGGGAGGTTGGCTAAATGACCACTGCATTGGGGGTCTTCATCTTCCATGTATAATTCTTCCTCTCTAGTGATCATAGCATGGGAAGCTTGAATCCTGAAGCTTCCTAGTTGGTTATATGTTCCTTGGCGAGGGGATCTAACAAGACCTTCATTTTAGACCCATATTTGGTTCATAGAATCAGATGAGACCAATCAAGAGACATATAGCCTCAATCTTAGCTATAAAATCATGAGAGAGGAAAAGGCCAAAGACTGGGGGACGTTGATTACCATAATATCTGTGGGATGGTTATATTTGGGCAAGAATAGAGTTGTAATGGGAGTCCTTGATATCTCCAATGGTTTGGAACAGACTTCCCATCTAGTTGCATGACTCCTTTCTTAAGGGTTCATATTTAATGCCCAAGGCATCTGTAATTGCCTTGGGCATGACTGTAGTGCTAGCACTAGAGTCTATCATAGAATTATGTAGTAATTTTTTTACCTATGATAAGAGTCATAAAGAAGGGGTTGGGCCTTGGTTTACTCACCTCTCCCTTTTTATTCAATAGTACTTGCCTCTGTTGAGACTCGGGTGGCTTTTATCCATTCCTTCCCCTTGCAGGAGGTGGTTGGATCTTCGTTTGGTTTGAGCGCTTCTTGGAGAAACTCCTTTACCCTGGAATGCTTAGGAGATCCCACAAGGATGCGTTAGTTGGTGCTTTTTTGAGTTGTTGGACCACGTTAATTAGTCTAGGTGGAAATAATTTAGATGATGACTAGTGTTTTTTGTTCCCTCATTGGCGGGGTGGGAGACATCTTGATTCTAAACAATTATTTCTTAGAGAAACTCCTTCTTTTACGGTGATAGGTGGTGATGGGCTATAATGGTTGGAGGATCTTTCTACATTTGGCCAGTCATACTTGGGATCGGAGCGTCAACCTCTATGATCCTTTTCTTAAAGTGAGTGTTATAATTAAATTGAACCAACTTTGAAACAAATACCTCATTTGTAAATATGGATTCTTCTCCTTCTATCCAGAGAAAAAAGCGTCTTCTTGGTGTGATTTATACCTCTATTCTAGGACATCCCTTGAATTTGTGTGATGAGAGAAGCATTTTGGACTCCCACAGAGTGATATGGTCTAGATTTTCCACCTCATAGCCTTCCCTTAATCGTTGTTTAACCACCTTTTGTTGTAAGTTCCCTTGGGGGTAGTCTCTTGGCATGTGGGAGTCATTACAGGGGAAGCACCATGCATTAGGGTCTTCAGCCAAATGATTTTGGTTAGGTACCATCTCTCTTCTACTATTAGGTGGAATAGTTTGGAGCGGCATTGGTACGGGTACTAGCTAGTTAGACAACCACACAAGTTGTGGTCTCTAGGTATTTTGGTATTGAGAGGAATAGGTGGGCCTACTACCTTGATAATTTTGATAATTTTGTCTTGGATAAGTGGCTTGATTCCTTTTAAGATTTACTATCTCGTTAGAAAATTTTCTCAGAATATTTTTCATTTCCTCCATTTCGGGAGAAGAAGATGATGGTGTTAGTGGGAGTTGGAGCCAAATGAGAAGATGGGTAGTTATACAAGGATGTAGGGGCTTGAGTAGGGCTTGGTGCCTGTGTTTGTGGAAGGGGGCTATCTTAGGGTACATTGGCAAAGGGGTTATGGGAGGAAGTTTCCCAACATCTATTAAATTGTTCTCAGCTTGGACAACAATGTTATAGGCTTGCGGTAAGGAATCTCCTCCCAATGACTAAATCATTATAGAAATATCTGAGTTTAGATATTTTAAATAAAAACAATAGCCATACTATGAGGGTGGCCTTTCAGGACTGGAATCCTTTGCCAAGTTTTATGGAACTTGGTGTTAAAATATGTCATTAGCTCTTGTGGCCCTTCTTGATGTTGATAAGTTGTTGCAGGAGATGATCTGTCTCCCTTTTCACTAAATCTTGCTACCAACACATCTCCTAACTGGTCCTAAGTGCCGATAGTATTAGGAGTTAAGGATTGGTACCAATCCAAATCCTTCCTTTGAAGGAAGAAGTGACCAACAACCGTAAGGTGACATATTTCTCCCTGATATAATGTACCGCACATATTTCTGCTACATCTTGGAGATGTTCCTCTCAGGAGTTTTGAAATATTCTCCACTAAATTTGGGAAATTCCTTTAGTGCGTTAGCTAGGATAGGATTCCACACTCTGGGGGTGTGGGTAAAATGAGCGGACTCCCCTAGTTCCATGAAATGAACTACCTCGGAGGCTGAGCTTGAAGATGAGCCATAAAAATAGGTCTGAGGGTTCTAGTTGACTGTGTGAAGGGCCTACCTGGTGGAGGTGTTGAGAGAGTCTAGTTTGGAGGAGACAGAGATCTTTGGATCTGTCTACCTCTTCTTATTGCAAGGTGGAGATAACTACAAGTAGTCAAAGACACCTTCCTCCCTTGTTCTCACCCTCATTCGTATTCATTTTGCAAATTAGAGAAAACCAACTAAATATTTCTAGAATCAGTAGATATCGATGATGAAATAATCAGTGATTATAGATTGTCCTCTCCAAGGTGTGCCAGAAAAACTCTTGATGATTATATTTTTGGATGAACCATCAGAGTTGTTGGATACCTTAGGTTAGTGGGACGTGCGCCCTAAGGTAACCTCTAGATTTTAAAGAAGCTAGCTCTTCTTTGGTGTGGGATAGGGTTAGAGAAAGATTTTAAAAGAAACGTAAAACTAACTAAGGTGATGCACCAAAATAGATCCTAAGAGACAGAGAGATACCCAAGGAGATTATCTAGAAATAGTTTGAAGAGCATTATAGCATGATCCACCTATTTTAGAAATACCTTAGATTTATCAGAATCCGAGGAGACGAAACACATGAAAACACAAATAATAGATAAGTTAAAACCCAAGGGCATAAGACATGATAGATTTCTTAAATTATCTAGAACTATTTAGCATAAAAAGAAGACTCAAAATATGAAAGCCAAAGTGCATAAAACAAGGACTCTTATTTATGGAGAAAATGATACATAAGGCCGAAGTGGCACAAATTACAATTTTCTTTTATAAGAGTGTTGTTAAGGCTATCTATTAAAAAAAGTTGAACCTTGAATCTATTTTACAACTTCTGTCTATTTTCTCCAAAACTTTTATCTTTCCTTCTGGATCAGATGTCCTTTTATAGATGTTTGTGGTTGTTGCTCAATGTCTAGAATCGAGCTTCTTTTAGTAGCCTTCAATTCTCTTACATGATCTCTTCTTTCTGGGTCAATATATCAACTACCTATTGAGATATTTGTGTTTGTCTTTAATTCACCCAATTGGCACTCTTTGAGTTGATGATGATCTTTTCTGCCATGTGGAGGGTGGGCACTTTTTTAGAGTCTTTCGTGTGGCTTGTTTTTCTAATCTGTGCCTAAAAGACACATGGATAGGGCAACACAAGTTTGAGAGACCTTTCTATTTTTCTCCATGACCCAACTACACCAACGAGACATGTGGACACCTTCCAAATTCGCTTAAGACTTAGTTGATTTCAAGCTTGAGAGGACAAAAGGAACAAGGGTCGGGGTAATAAAATATGGTGATCAAAATATTTTTATGTAAAAATAAATCTACATTATCCTAAGATAGCTTCATCATTTTCCACATAGTCTAGGGTAGTGGGATCATTCTCAACTTCAACGTATGTCAAAATTGGGTTTGTTGGAATCCTGTGAACTAAGGGTTCATCGTAAACCGATACCATGAAGCTGGTGTCGTCTAATTCCTTACTCAAACGAGAATCGGGAAAAATGAGTAGTTATTGAATCAAAAGGAGGTTTTTTCACGTGGGATTGCTTTGATTGAAATGAAATGAAAAACTTTTCTTAAATTGAGGAGAATAGTATTATAGAGCTGCAAGTGTTCAACCCTAGTCTCGTATACTTTGAAACCTGGTTAGCGATTAGTTGTGAATCACCTAACACTCTAATGTTACGAGTGCCCATCCTCTTGGCCACTATGAGACCAAAAAGGAGAGCATCGTATTATTCACCATTATTTGTACATTCAAAATTTAGCTTGAAAGCAAAGGGCATGATCTTCCCCTCGGGAGAAGTGAGGATCACACCTACCCCACCACCGAAGCATCATTTTTCTCCAACATAGTTTAATGTCTAGTAATTACTTGGGAAGAATGATGCTTGATCAGTATTTGTGTAGCTAGAAGAGATCCGAGTCCTAGATCATGACCTATGACCATGGTATCGAATGTTAGGAGAATGGTTAAATCATTATCCAATATTTTAACAATCCTTTCCGTGGTTTGTGTCAACATTGTTTCAACTCACGGTTTCATCCTTAAGCGTGGGAAATCCTTCAATCAAATCGGTAGTTTCTAATTCTGTTAAGGGGATGAGTTTCATCTCGGATTAGAGCTTGTAGGTTTCTTCAATTGGTTTTTGGGGAGCTTAAACTCAGTATGCACCCCATGATTATTCTTTAGATTATCCGGTGAATGTCAAAGGGTTTTGGGTCACCCTATGCAATGAATAATTTTCCTAGATGTAGAAACATAAATTCCTGAAACAATTTGGAGGGAATCACCTTCATGTGATGTATCTAAGGATGATTAAGAATCATATTATAATTGGTTTCCTAGTCTATAATATAAAAATCTATAAGACCCATTTTAGGACCTCGGGTAATTGGTAGTACTATGGTACCAATTGATGTCGCCTTGAGGCTATCATAACCTCTCACTATGTTTCTTGTTGAAGAGAAATTGGTTTCTCCGTAGCCTAACTTTTAGAGAAATGAGAAGGGGACAACATCAACCACTTTCCATTCATTGATCATTATGCACTTTACTTAATTGTTGTAAATCCAAACTTGTAGATATAGAGTCAAATCACATCTTAATGTTATTTCAACATTTGTGGGCATCTTATTGATGTCAAATATAAATTCAAAATATCTCTCTAGCTACCCAGAGGGAAGACATCAAAGTCTATGTGATTTATTTATGCTTGAAGAGGAGGAGTGACATTGATCAAATGACCAAAACCTAATACTTCTAATAAAGTATCTCTATGAGCGGGGAGTTCTTCAACAAATTCAAATTCATCAAATCATTGATCAAGTCGTAGCCCCAACTAGTTTCAATTTTTTTTTATGAATATCGTTTGATATGGATGGGTAAATAGGAATGGGCTGAGAGGAATAATATTGAGTTCTTGTAGTGATTTTTATCTAGGGTTCAATTTCTATCTCTACTAGACCCATGATATATTTTTTTTTTGGTGACCATCCAATGGAGGTGCTACCAATGGGTGCGATTGAAGTTGTAGCTTCATGGTCATTGTTTCCTACTAGAATGCCCTTTTTAAACCATTAGGGTCCAACTTTCCATAGCTAGGACACGTAGGAAGGGGATTGCTAAATATCTTGAGTGGTGTGTTTTGAGGGGATAATAGTCCCATGAAAGTGTTCTAAGTTGGTGTTGTAGGATTTACCAAAAACATACCAACAAGGATTTGTTTTTGGTCTTTTGGAAAAAGTTGTAGAAATTTGTTACATTCATGGCATGTTATTGCATCACGCCCTCAAACTCTGTGGAAACCGCAATATGATGCAGGATCATAATCCCAAGGTATTTGGTTTGTATTTTGTTGTGGTCTAAAGTTTCAATTGTCATTGTTCAACTGTTGGTTATTGTAATTGAAGTTGAGCCCGTTGACCTTGAATTTTTATTGGTTTTGGTACCCACTTGGGTACTAGTTAGGGCCTTGAGTATGAAATTGTTGTTGTTATTGTTGGGGTGGAGCTCTATTGAAATCCACCTTGTTAATTGTAAGAGTGAACTTGTTGCTCCTCTGATTGTTACCATTGTTTTAGCATTATTTTTGCTTGGATTTTTGACAAAATTTGGTTTCTTTTCTTGGTCTGTAACACCTTCAGTTGTAGCACCATGGTTTTTGTTGAGGACCTTAGGTCCTTGGTTGATTTGAGTTGTTTAGGTAACTTGAATTACCCTAATTGGGAGTGATAAATCTCCCATTTGAGTTATAGGTCTTTCGACCACTATTTATTTTTGTTTGATCTATGCAGAGAACACCCTCCAACACCTTCTCGTAGCTCCTTAGTGGGAAATTTTGGACTTATTCCTTCATTTCCTGGTTAAGAGAGTGAAGGAATAGATTTTAGATCTCTGTCTCGATCCATGTTAGGAGCACCTTTCTAAGAGTAGAGTACCTGTCGCCACCTCTGGATAAAATGTGCAACATACTCATTGTACTCTTGCTTTATATGCATAAATTCTTGAATCCATGTTCTCAACAATTTTTTCATGTCGAATGCTTTGATGAATTGAGCACAAGTTTTTTTAAAATAATGGATTGAAGCTTTAGGTATTCTGATAATACCAGTTGGCAAACGATGCCTTCAATAATCCTAGGAAGATCTTTTCAATGTTTGCATCTCATGGGAGAATCTCTCGAATGGTAGTTGCATATGCCTTGATGTGTGAGTTTGGATCTCCCTCCCATTTAAATTCAAACAAGATAGGGAGAGGTTGTGGAAGAATCAAATTTTTTATGGTAAATTCTAATGGATCCTTGATATATTTAGCATAAGTGCCTAGAGCGTAAGACTCTACCATGGATGACCCTTGATGTGGAGGGGGACTAGGCATATATTGTTGATATGGTGCGCAGTGTAAATGTTGGTGAGGGTGTATGACATTCCCTGTGGCTGATCATATGGACTAGGGAAAGAGTATATGTCTCCTTGTGGTGATTTAGAATACATGTGTATGTAAGGGGAAGATTACCTTGAGTACGGATTTAGAGGCACAAAGCTAGGGAGAATTGCATTTCCGGTTGGGGTGGCATTTGCTAATACACTACGAATGGTGCATATTGTGGGTAACCATATATAGTATGATGGGAATACCCAAGGTGCATGACCCAATGAGGAGATCCTCAAGGCTAAGATTTCCCATGTAAACTAGAGGATTTGGTACAGTTGGCACTTGGCCATAGTTTTGTGGTTAATGAAGAATATTTTCTTTCCCGGGAGACTATGAAGCATGAGTAGTATGGAAAAGTTCCAATTCTCTGACATTTTCCACCAATGTTGAGATGACCTTTCCTGGTGATGGCATGACATTTTGTTTTAGCATATGTTGTTACATTTTGTTATGCAGAAAAGGAGTGTGATATCTTGCTATAAATTATTCATTATTTTTCTACCCCTCATTAGGAATGTTTTTTGTGGTGAGAGGAGTAGAGTTTTTTTTTCTGCTTTACAGTAAGATATCACTATGTCCTTACATCCTATCCATGTTATAGAAGCATTGATTTCTTTGGGCATAACATGCTAAATACTCATCATTTAGTAACGAGAGTTGATCAGAATGCATACTGATTTACAGTCTGAATAAAACCCACAGAGATGAGCCTTACACTCCAGTAAATGTCATATTATTATAACTTGAAATTTCAAGTTGTTGTGTTTGCGTTAGTTGGTCAATTTACTCAATCCTAGCTAAAGAGCCATTATTGGTTCCTTGAGGAGGATGAGTTTGAGACATAGTGAGATGGGTTGTATAGTTGTCATCCCACACTGATAGTGAGGGTGATTGTTGTTTCCTACCCATTTGGTAATAATATGATTCGAGAACTAGAATGGGTCGACCATGTTCTGTCCCCGACATATTTGGGGGTATATAAATACTCGTAGAATAATGGGAGAAGGAGAAGATGGATGAAAGAAATGGAAACAAAAAGAGACTAGCTCTTCACATTGGGTTCACCAATTTGTATGGATGAAAATTGACACACAACATTCAAACACACTTGAGTCCCTAAGATTGTGTCGAGGTAGCTGATGTGGAAATATGGATAGTTAAATGATAGTGAAATGTGGTATATGGATGAAAGTGTATCTAGATGAGATGGATAGTCGTCGAGGAGAACAATGTCCTCGACACATAATAACGAGATCTTCTTGTCAAGGGTATGAAAGGCCTCTCTAACTTGGACGAGTCTTATAGATGTATTGTAAAGGATGGATACATGGTGACTCCAGTCAAAATCAATCTCCATGAAGATACTTTCTACTAGTTGTGGGAATCATGGAAAACCAATGGGGGCCTCGTAAATATGTCAGACATGGTCATGGAATGAGTGAGTGAGGCTTGGCTTCACAAAATCTAGATTCGGCTTTGTGGGAGAATTCCAAAATACAAGGGATTGATGAGATTCCTTTTTTAGAATGTTCAATTATGATATTATGTCAGGTCGTAATGGTGATGTATGGAAAACCAATGTATGCAGACTTGTGTAAATATATACGAGAAGCTCTGGTATGTTTGGTTGAGGGACTCTAGGATCACTATCATATGTTTTGGGCTGTTGAGGTACCTGTTTGGTCATGTGTATATTTAAACTTGGTTGCTATGGGAAATCTATAATTCATAGGCTTTATCATCCACAATGTTTAAGATGTTTAATTGTTGAATCTAATCAGCATATCGAGCCGGTGTTCTAAGGACAAGAAGAAAAAGTCTCGTATCTATATCTGTAAGTAACTCGGGAGAATTTGGTTGTGGTACCTGAGGAACACTTTCGTATGTGCATTCTTGTTTGGAACCATTGATGGTCATATATTTAAAAGATCTAATCTATTTAAGAAAATAACAAAATATATAATTGAATTAAAACTATCCTATGTTTTTGGAATTTTCAAAATATAAATGAAACAAAAAAAGAAACTACTCTAGTAAAATAAACATTTTTGTTCTTTTATGGTAATATGTAAATAAAGAAATAAAAGCTTCTAATCTAATTAAAATCCTAAACATAAAAATCAACCAGATGTAGCCAATAACCTGTGCAATAGTATATTAATCTAACTTAATCTAAACAAATCCTCTTTTCCAATTTTTAAGTGTGGATTATTAAATCCTCTTCTACCTCGAGATACATAGGAGGATTAAAAGCTTCGAATATTTTGCTTCCCTTGTAACTTCCCGGGTAGAATATGTGAAGATTTAATGGAAAGGACAACTTGCAACCAAATTATTACCTCTATGGAAGATATAAATCTTATACGTGAATTTTACTATTTGCAATGAGTTTCTCTACTCTATTTGATATGTGAATGCATATAATTCAGAAAATATTATGAATAAATGAAGCAAACAGAGAACCCGAACCTGGAAATACAGAGCGGTGGAAAATCTAGTTATGTGAGGCTTTATCCCCTTAGCTTATCTTTTGATTCTCCCATGTTCACGTGAGTCCAAGGATTGGGAATGCAGTGGAAGGAGTTGTGAGAAGGTGCTGAAGCAATGAAAATATTGGTAGTAATCTAGTAAAAATGCAAGTGGAAGAGGGATAACACAAGTGAGGAACCGAGGTTGGCTATGTAAATTCCACCAAGAAAAGGTAGCTTAGCAATGCAAGAATACTCAAAATGATCTTTGGCCCTTTACTTGAGAGCAAACGATAAATTTATAGAAGGTTGGTTGGGCTATGCATAATAAAACTTGGTAGCAAAGAGCTACTAGATAAACAATGAAGAGGAAGTTTGAACAATCATTCAATATCAATTACAAATTAGAAGTTAAGAAGAGATTGCCATAAGGAAGTTACACTTGAAATTAGGTAAAACAATTCAAAAACATGCATTAAAAGTTAACTTAAGTGAGAAAACATGCATCTTAATTGACGTTGGAACATTCTCAAAATTTTACACATGAGCGCCGCCTTGCACAAGGCGGTGATTATAGGACCATCACCTTGATCGGGGTGGCGATTACAAAAGGGACACCCTATCTAGGTGACACTTACAAAACTTCCACCTAGGCAGGGTGGTAGTTTTGTAACTGAAGGCTAAAACAAAGGAAAAACATAGTAGGAAACTAGAGAAAAGCTAGAAATGGCTAAGGAAAACCATGCTACAAATATAAGTTGCAAAGAGGCTTGGGGACTCGCACACCTTTGGAAAAGACATAAATCATCATTGGGGACCTTTTATACCATTTTTTCATCAATGTAGCAAGTGTAATTTTGGGTGCGTACATATTTCCCTCATGGAGAAGCATTTTAACCATGAAGAAGTGTAAAACGTAGAGTCCAAGTATGGTGTTCCCAAAATGGGTAGTTAGAATCTATATCTTACATGCCTGTGTGCTGAAATGTCATCTCCAAACTCCCTGTTACATGTAAGAAGAAAGCAAGACTCAAGTGCAGATAGATACGATATCAAAAAATAAATACTAAATCAAAATGAAAGGAGGACTTAGCATTTACACGGGGATAGAAGTATATTTGCACCAATGCTCCAGCCAATGGTACATACACTAAAAATAAAATAAAACAAAGCATATATATATCAAAAAAACTCATTTTTCAATTCATTTACACATATCCTATTGGTGATTTTTGAGCTATGGGCCCATGGTGACCATTTCGAATGAGAGTGTAGTCAAAATGATTAGTGTGACGAGGTGATCATGGCCCCGAGACCAAGAGATCCAACGATGCGGTCAAAGGTTAGTATTTTACAATTGTTTGTTTGAAACCTAAATATGTGAAATGTTGAAAATATTTACTTAGGGGGTATTTTTGAAATTTATTGTTTTGAAATGGTCCTAGGGGTAATGCGCATGGGTTAGCCTTTTGTTTTGTCAAAAATGAGCTATTTTTTTGTTTTTTCAAGTTTTTAGGGTCAAGGGATGGCTGTTGATTTTGGACATGACTACTACCATGTACAAGGAAAAGTTATAGGACCACCACATTCCCGTGGTGGTGGTTCTAATACCACTTCCATGAGAAGGCGGTGGTCACAAAGCGCCACCCTGCACAAGGTGGTGGTCTTGTAATTGTCAAGACAACAAGCTTATTTAGCCAAGCAAGATTTTTTTATATTTTAGATCGTTTTGTAATGTTTTTGATGAGCTTGCCTATTAAAATGTGTTATTGACTTGATCTTTTTTTCTATTTTGGTGGATACACATTAAGGAGGAATATATCCATTGGAGATTAGAGAGAGAGAGAGAGAGAGAGCTGGCTTCAGCCTATCCTTGATCGATTAATTCAAGCCGAGATAGACTTATTGCACTAAGCGGGGATATGGAGGATTGCAAGGGTGCCATACATTACACCTACTAGCCATATACTGTGTGACCTCTTTTATTATTAGGATGCGGATTACAATAATTTATGGCTTCCAGTGTTAGAGGAGAGTGGATCATCACTCTTGAGGACTTATACTTGATAGAAGTTTGATTATTAAGACTGAAAAGTCCACAATGAGAGCTAGGCACCTGGGAAACATATATGGGGGATGATGGGTTTCCATCAAGAACCAAGGTGGGTATGTGGCTCCATTCTATTACCTCTACTCTTAGTCCTACTCTCCACAAGGCCATCATGGGTATTTTGACTTCAAGGTTGATATGAGATAAGGGTGGAGAAAGGTTATTGTATTTCGGGGCTCCCATTGTTATACATATTGAACTATATGGGTGGAATTTTTCCTAGGGAGTAGATATTTTGGGGACCACATACCACGATTTGTACTGGGTGGTGAGGTTATAGGGACAGTCATTGAGCCATCCCACATTAGTGATGAGATGGGTATATGAGAGGATCATCCCTTATTAGAGGGGATTTGGGATACATGATCCGGGGCCATTAGGGCGCAAGATGGAATTTCATGTCGGTTCTCGAGTTTCGAATCAGCCAATGGCCACTTTGACCAGATCGATCTCATTGCTACACCCTACCTAGATATGGCTTGAGTATGGGGTCAGGATGGGACTACTATTACCATATGTGCCATTACTAGACAATTAGTGGATAGATCAAGGAGGGTGGAGATTCACCCATTTGATAGAGTGCCCCAATAGTTGAGCTACCCTATATCAACGTTCTTCCTCCTATGGTCATTGTATATAGGAGTATTAGGGAGTCTTGAGGTGGCCCTAAGGGTGACCATGGTTGTTCATTCTCAATGATCACTGCGCACCCAAATCCCTCCTTTAGATTGAGGCCACACTCTCGCGGTGGGGAGGAGGGGCGTGGAGATACTTATTGATATAGATTACAAGACACATGCAGAGATGGGGGAAGAGATTGGTGATGAGATGGAGGTGGAGGAAGGTGAGGAGACCGGGGAGGAGTTAGGTGAGGAGAATCACACGTAGGAGGAGAGTGACCTAGGCGGAGGGTTACTAAGGAGATCTCTATGATAGAGAGAGGATATGGAGGCAGAGGAGGTGACTCTAGTTTCTGAGGAGCCACTTCCTCATGAAGGAGGTAGGGATGAGGAGTCGAGTAATGAGGTAGTACATTGCTTCAGATGTGGGGGAAGAACAAAAATTTCCTACAGGAGCACCACCACCACCACTGCACCAATTCATTCTCATAGATGCCCGAAGATCCGAGTATGTAGACAATCTTTTCTCAACCTTGATAGTTAGAAATGTTACTAACTACACATTGTGCTTTTTTATGGTTTCTAACTCATCATTGTTTTCTTTGTTTTGTAGCCACTGCTGATAGCTGGTGAGATATTATTCACCAGATTTGCATTGATACCTTACTACTCTCTATGGGGAATAATAAGATGAACTTATTACAATTCTAACTACACACAACTAGAAAGATCGAGGGCTCATCACCAAGATCTAGAAGGGACATGAGCCGTATGATTGATAGATGGAAATGGTGAGAGAAAGATAATATTTTGATAAGAATCTCATTGAAACCTACAACCTAACCCTACACATAGTTTACTACAAAGTCTAGAATGCGGTTTGATTGAAATTTTATCTAGACTTAGACCCATAGATGATCTCTTGATTGACAAAATATGGTTTTAATGCTTTATCTCTTTTGGGAATAGACACATCTAACTCAATTTGTTGGGATTTAATATTTTAAAGTAATTTTTATTGAGCGAAATTGGGTTTAACCTACTAATTTATTTACGAGAGACCCCTACACCTTTCCCCATGCTACCAGTAGGAAGTATGGGATCATCACCAAGGATAAGGAATAGATGAGTAAGAGCACTTCCCTCCTTTTCCAACTACATGCCACTAGTAAGAGGCATGGGCTCAACATCGAAGGTTGGTGGGCAAAGAAGTGTGTAAATGAAAATTTTGTATTGATTTTGACTTGACATTTATACTTTTTTTTTAAACTCTGGAGTTGTGATTTTGGGAGGGAGAGCTTGCCCCTATCCTCAACTCCACGCAACCAGTAAGATGCGAGGGCTCAACATCGAAGGTTGACATAGGCGAGCAAGTGGTCGAGGGTAGAATTCTTAGAATGTTTTAGCTACCAAAGAGGTTTTCTAGGAAATATGTGACATCAAGAAGCTTCGAGAACATACTATGGGAAAAGACACCTATGCTTGCAGAAAACTATGAATAGAACCAATTATATGGGCCTTAGTAGGATTAGTGTCAAAATTTGTCTTATCTTGTTGAATTGGTGAAATGATTAGAAGTGTTGATGATAATGTTATAGATACTTGAAGAAATGAATGCATGTTTTGCCAACATTTTCAGAAGTTTTTGAAAGCTGCTTGAAATATAAGTTCCTTAAGTATAATTTTTTACAAAATGATTTAGTAGATGAAATGTAATGTGGATGTAATAGTTTACATGTGGAGATGAAAATGAACTATGCGTAGTAGCATTTAAGGTGAAGCGAATTGATGGATTCACAAAATTCTTCACCTTCTAGAGCTCACAATTGATATGCCCTATTCTTATAGTCCTCCATGACATGATATGGGCCCAATCACTCGGGCATGACCTTCCTTCCTTCACAAATTTTCTTGTCTATCCAGCTATCCAATCTTAATACCAATTCTCCAAAAAATATATCACATTCGTATACTTTCTTCGTATACTGCCAAAATATCCAATTAGCATACACTATATGGTGTGCTTCGGCTCTAAGATAGGATTCATTGAGATTTTATAACTCAATGAGTCATGCCTCATGATATCCTTCTTCTCCTAAAATCCCTTGTAATTATATTATGAGATTGGGTATCTCAACTTCAAGTATTAAAATTGCTTCTGAGCCAAATACTAGAGAGTATGGGGTTGCCCCCATTGACGTTCTCGACGTCCTATAGGCCCACAAGGCCAAAAATAAATTTAAGTGCCAATCATGATTGTTCTCCTTAACAATTTTAGGAGGATAGATTTATGCATTTTGTTAGTTTCCTCGGCTGTCTGTATGTTAGTCTCGAGGGTAGTACAAAGAGGTCGTGTGATGGTTTATCTTGAAATTTTCACATAATTCTCACACCATTTCATTCTTGAATGACATTCCATTATCAGATATAATTACTTGTAGGACTTTTTATGAACATATGATTTGGTTTAGGATGAAATTTGCTATTACAGATCTCGAGAATGGTTGTAAGAGGCATGGCCTCAACCCACTTCGTAAAATACTCTATGGAAAATATTATAAAATTATGGTTCTCAGTAGATGAGGGAGAGAATTTCCTTATCATATCTAATCCTCAGGTGGAGAAGGGCCAAGGTGTTGTGATTGGTTGTAAATCTTGAGTAGGAATGTGATTCTCGTAAGAGAATTCTTGGCACTTATGGCATTTATGCACATAATTTTTTGCGTTGTGCTCTAGGGTGGGCTAGAAATAACCCATCTGGTGTATCTTTCTTACGGTTGTATGTCCTCCAAAATTACCTCCATATATCCCATTGTGGGCTCCATAGAGGATATTTTGAACTCTTCCTCATCGACGAACCTTAGTGGAATTACATTGAAAGCTCTTCAATAGAGCACTTGTTCTATGATCACATACTTTGTGGATGTGGCGCATAGCCATTGTATTATTTCTTGTGATGTTTCTCCCTCGGGATACATGTGGTCTATAATAAAATTAGTAATATCTAAATACCATGGACATGTAGCCATGAGAGGTCGATGTCTACATAGTAGACACATTCATTAGGGAAACTTGAATCCACTAATTCCCCTCCATCTAAAGGGTTTTCGTTAATAAATTGATGATGATTTGTCCTTTGATAGACTTTTGGTTGACATAAGTCAAATCAAACTCTCCCATTAGAGTTATGAAATGTCCTAGTTGCTCAACTAGCCTCAAATTACGAGATATTCAAACCAGACCCATTGTCCACAAGCACCCTTTTTATATTTTTGCAAGTAACAAATACCTCAATGTATAGGGGTAAGTTATGTGTATGATCATCATGTGGAACCTCATTTTGGCTAAAAGTAAGGTGTTCACTAGGAGAAAGATGTGCAACCACCGCTTGGAGGTGTGAAGGATCAATATCTATTGACACTCCTGACCCCTAAAGTGTTTTATAGAGGATGTCTTTATGAACATTTGATATCTTAAGAAGATATAAGATCGAAATCTTAGCAGTGGTCTTCTCAAGTTGTTCTAAGAGATCATATCAACCATCTGAGGGGTAGGCAGAGGAGGTTCTGGAATCACAAGATGAGTGCGTTGTGTTGCCACGACATACTCTTGGTTCTTGATTCTTATAGTGTTTACATGCTCATTAGAGGAAAGAACACAACTAATAAGTGAATCAAATGGATTATTGGTTTGGGCATAAACATAGAAACTTTGTAGTTCTTGGAAGATTGACCTTGATCCAACTTCTTCTCTCCATGTTTGTCATGTTTAGGGAAAGGTTCTTTATAGATTCCTAACTTTTGATTAGGTTCTTGGTTAGGTTCAGGTGAATCAACCTCAATTTATCCACTATCAATAAGATCCTAGATAAAGTGTTTCAACTTTAGGCACTTGTCTATTTTGTGACCTTTGACACGATGATACTCACAATATTCATTATCTCTATACCATGATGGCTTAGGGAATCAAATATAAAGGGTGTTTTGCTAGAATTTGGACCATGTTCACTATGTCTAACTATTTTAAGATCATGGAAAAATATTCTGTGAGAGGAGTGAACACTTAACGTTTGATTGTGGGTTGAATAGGTCCCTTAGTAAGTTTGAAAGGAGGACCAATTTGAACCACTTGGATATGTTTAGAATTAGTTATACCATCTCCTACAATGTTTTTATTTTTGTTGAAGAATTTTGGTTTGTCCATAGGTTTGGATGTGTGGTGGTATTTTGAAAAGGGTTTCAATGTCCCTTTAGCTATCAAAGCCTTTTCAATCTAGCTACCTTTTTCTATGACCTCTTCAAATTTGTTGACACAATGCATTTGTAAATGGAAAGCAATGTCTAGATTTAGATTGGGTACAAAAATGCTAACCAAATTTTTTTGGAATTGAACAAGGGAAGAGAATAGCCAACCCTTTCTAGCATTGTAAAAAACTAGAAAATGTCTCATTAGGTTGTTGTTTAGTGCTACACAAGTCCAACATGGTAACGTCACTTTCTACATGTTGGGTTTCGAGAATGGAACATGGGTTGAAACCACAGTCAGGGGACAACAAGTCCCTCTTCTTTAATGGGAGAGGTTCCCTTATTAAAAGTAGGAAAAACAAATGTACATATATACAACTCTCAATGTTTGGACCACAGTAGCCTGGTTCATTTCCATACTCAAAATATTATCAATAAGAAGGAATGGAAGAATAAAAAGATGGTAGAAGGAAGAAAAAAACAATGCTTTTGTGAAATATAGATAGTAGAGTATCTCCTACTCATATTGAAGCAAGAAAATATAGAAAAGGATCAATTACTTCACCACCGATGCAAATCTCTGAGACACAAAGTTCTAAGGAGTACATAGACCATAACACATAGTTTCTATTGAATGAAAACAAATGATCCATTGAATCAAGCAAGGAGAGAGAAAGATGTAATACAGGAAAAAGATAGAAAATAACTTCTGTATTGAATTACTTTAGAATTTACAACCTTCCCAGAAAACCAGAATCCCTTTTCCATGGCCAAAACCATGTTCTTATAACAATCCGTGTACATCCATACTTTTTCCCCAAGAAAATAATATCCAAAAGGAATAATGTTTGTTGCAAATCCACTTTTGGAAAGTGACATGAAACAAACACACTCATGAAAACCAGAGGTTCAAAAAGGTGAATATTTTGTTAGTTCGAGCATGATTACTTTAGTATGGGGCATCTCATGATTTTCTTCTTCATGTGGTCATGCCATTTCTACCTTTTAACCACTTTCATAACACTCAAGTGCTTACTTGTAAGTTTTATCCTTTTTATCGCGTATTCTTGATAAAACTCTATTTTTTGATAACCAAACTGTTATGTTTGTGGAGCCTATTTTCATGTTAGAGTGTGGTAAACCTTCTATGTGTTACACTCGGGTATTTTACGGTGGTCCCGCTTCACTTTGGTGAGCGGGTTAGGGGAAAGAAGGGGTGAAGCCCCTGAAGAAAATTTTCATGGGTGGTTTATTAACCCATGGGTAATGGACCCTAAGTAGCCGTTATGGGTTGTTTTTGGGCCCATGGTTTTTTCGGTACCCATTTTTTTATACCCATGGTTTTTTTGCCCATGGTTTTGATAACTACTGATTTTGCCCATGGTTTTGATACCTACGGTTTTGTATCAAACTACTTAAGCAATTGTCTATTTATTTGGTCTTATGCATATGATACATAGACAAGAAAATGTATTCAATGTGTTTTGAATTCGTGTGTGAATTCGTAGGGTTTGTTGAGCATAGCTCCAAATGGATCACAGGTAGTGTATTGATAGAGTGGAGACTTGTAATAAAATGAGCAAGTAATTCTTGGTGGACGTAGCCCAAATTGGGTGAACCACGTTAAATCTTGTCTATCCGTGTTGTGTTATTTCCACACTTTTATTTGAGATCTGTAATATTTCCTGCACATTAGTTTCTCTTGTTGGGATTTTGTAAGGGATTATTCCACATATATTATCTCTTATTTCCAAACACAAACTTTACATCTCTTTAAATTTATCGATTTGGCTCCACAATAAACCCAAAATGCATTTCATGGAGAAACAACAAGGATACGAGAGAAAAATAATGAAGAATGATCCATATTTGCATTTGTAGAGCTACGGTTCGTTAATGGCATTTAAAAATAGATTAGTGCATTTTCCTATCTTTTCCCCTTTTTATCTTCAAATTTGGACCCTACACGTGGCAAGATCCAAACAACAACGGCCCCGGGAAGAAATCTACATTGCTTGATATTTGGGAGAAAAAGCGCGATTTCTCATTTTGCTTCGCCCCACAGTTCCACCAAAAGATGAACATGTGGCGCCATCTGAGTGGTTGAGGAAATGCGGTTTAATTCTGCCATTTAAAATATTTTTAACAAAAATCTCAAATTCTCAAAAACCTCCATCGGCCTGCTTTGACTTTTCAATATGAACATGTGGCACACCATGATTGGAAAAAGGGGTTGCGGCTCAATTTGCAACATTTTAACCCTTTGGTGAAAAAGGCTCAAATTCTCAATTTCCCCCATAGGCCCGTTGTTCCAATTTCATCCTTCAACACATGGCATCGCCGATTTGGAAGTGCGGGAATGCACTTGATTTTATACTTTATCTATTTTCAAAGGGGAAAAATTCCAACTTTTCCCCAAAAGTCTATGTCTCTGCCATTGAATTCAACGTAGGTCACATGTCCCTTTCTAATTTTTGTGGGCCTCAACTTAGAAATTTTCCCTTCACATGAGTGGGATGTGGGCCATTTTAGAACTTTTCACCCTTTTTGGAAACAAGGCTAAAATTCCTAAAGTCTTCCATCATCCGATCCATTCTGACACATATGAAGCGAAAAATGGCCACATGACCCTTTATGATTCTTCAACACGTGACATCACACGATTGGATCTTGAGGATGTGCTTCTCTTTTTTTATTTGTATTTGAAAGGGAAAATTCCAACTTTTCCCCAAAATTCCATGCCTCCGCCATTGAATTTTCAACATGAACACGTGTCCCTTTCTAATTGACTCCTGGATTTAACTCAAAATTTATCCTTTCGCATAGGAAGGGCCACGGGTCATTTAAGAACATTTCTCCCTTTTTCCATAATTCCTTAGAGAATGAAATGGATATGTCACCCCAAAATTCTGCCAAAACAACTCTAGCCAATCAGGGATCGGTGGGGATGCGGGGAAAATCGACATTTTTCCAAAATCACCAAAAGTGATAAGTTGAAAAAGGAACCCGTTCGACCACATCCAATGGGAAAAAAATGCATAGCTTCACCTTTCCGAGAAAGAATTTGATGGGGAAAAGAAAGTAGGAATTTGAAGGAAATGGGAAAACACCATTTTTCTCTTGATGAAGAATTTCTTTCTCTGCAAAAGGTTAAAAAAGAAAGATGCAAGGCCCCATGTATTCCAAATGCATAAAAGAAGAACTAAAATCATTTCCCATCCATTGAAAATAGGTAAAACATTTTAACAGACTGAGGAAATTGTGATTAAAAACATTGTGGGAAATGAAAACGAGCATCTGAGGAGTTTAAAACACAAATTTCTTCTATGGCAGGGCTCCAATTTTAATGAAATTATATTTGAAAGGGTGGGGAAAATTGAGAGGAAAATAGTTTGCTCCTTCTAGGGATGATTTGGCAAAGGAAAGAGGTAAAATCAAGAACCTCGAAGAATTTTGGGTAATCGATCAAACTAGTGTCTTAGCCAATGGTCAATGGAGTAAAAAATAAGCAATACTAACATAGAAGAGAACACAAAAGGAAACGAACCAAAACAAAAAAAAGGAAAGAAAAGATGGTTTGGTAGAGAAAATAGACAAAATAAATAACCTTAGAGAATTTTGGGTAATCGGATCGGATCAGTGTCTTAGCTAATGGGCAATGGAGTCAAAAAGAAGCAATACCAACACAGAAAGGAAACCAACCAAAACAAAAACAAGGAAAGAAAAATTCTATACAAAATGTATAGAGGGACCTTAAAACTCCTAGGTTTTGAACAACTTCAAAAATTTCCCACTATAAGGAAGTGGGAGAGGAGAACCATCCATGTAATCTAGGTAAAAAGAGTTCTCACTAGCAAAATGTCTAATTTTAAAAGGACCAAGCCAAAGGGAATCAAATTTACCATGGCTACCTCGAGGTTCATGCCTTTTGTCCCAAAGAAGAACATTGTCTCCCACTTGAAAAGTTTTGGGTTTAGCCTTTTTGTCAAACAAATCTTTTCCTTGAGTTGATGAGCCGATATTCTATCAACCACTTGCAATCTATCTTCATTCAACTTCTAGAGGTACATAATTCTTGTCCAATGAATTGTTAAAACTAGCATCCTCAATGGACTTCATCAAATGTAAGGTCGAACGCCCAATGTCACTGTGCTGAGCTTGAACTCCATATACCACTTGAAAAGGATACATTCGAATGGCTCTCTTATGTGTAATCCTATCTACCCATAAAGCATCATATAGTTTCTTATGCCAATTCCTCATAGAGTCATTAACAAGCTTCCAAACAATGGTGACCAAGTTCTTGTTAGTTGATTATGCTTGTCCATTCCCTTGGGGATAGTAATATGTGGAGTGGGTAAGGGAAATTCCATATCCATAATAGAAATCCATCATCTCAGCAAAATAAAAATTGGAAGCATTTTCAGTGATGATCTTGTTTGGTATCCCAAACCTTATTAAGATGTACTCCTTGATGAAGTTGCATACTACTTCAGAAGTAGTATTTTAACTCAAATGGCTTCCACCCACTTGGTGAAATAATCAGTGGCAGTCAAAACATGAGTATGCCCTACACTTAAAGGTGGATTGAGTGTCCCAATAAAGTCAAACCCCATTATTGAAAACATTCCTCAATCACCACTGGTTTGAGAGGTAAAGCAACCAATTTTTGTCTTCCAACAAGGTTTGACATGCTTAACACTTGCATACCCACTTTGATGCATCTTTGAATAAGGTAGGCCAATAATATCCAGCACGGAGGATTTTTTGGGTTGTGATAGTAGAAGAGAAATGACCTCCACAGGCCTGGTCATGAAAGGATGAGAACAATTTCTTTTGCTTCTCTTTGTCAACATATTTCAAAAACCTTCCATCTATGCCTCATTTGAACAATGCATTTTCCCATAAAACATATTACATGAGACCTTAATTTGATGGCTCTCTTATCCTTGGCACTAAAATGGGATGGAATTTACCCACAAGTAAGAAAGTGTGCAATGCCAAAGATACCATTTGTCGGTTGAGATGAGGAAAAGAACAACAAGGATATCAACTTCCTCGAGATAATTTGGCATTGGCTCCTTCAGCAATGAGTTCACATAAGCCCTTTCCTCAAACTAGCTTGGTGGGTCTGATGTCAAGATCATACTCCTGAACTTTGGCTACCCAATCACCTCTCTTGGTTCCAAATTCTTGTTGTGTAAGAATGGATTTAATAGTTGTATCGAGACTTGAGCATAATAGAATGAGAGTTGAGGATGTAAAAGCGAAAGCGCTTCACAACTTTGACTAGTGAAAAAATCATGTCTCCATCATGGTGTACTTAAGCTCATGGGATTTCAAAATATAACTCATGAATGCTATGGGGTATTCATGACCTTCAACATTCTCTGGGTTAACACAAGTAGCTAGAGTAATTTCAAGTAGCATAGCAATAGATAATGAAGTTATTTATATAATCGGGGCATGCCAAGATTGGAGTCTTTCCTATAGCTCTCTTGACGTTTTCAAATACAACCTTTCCTTCAGAAGACCAACCAAAAATATTCTTCCCTTTCATCATGTGACGTATGTTCAAAGTAAGTTCAATGAAATCAGGTATGAATCTTCTTAAGAAGTTGATCTTGCCAAAGAAAGAGTGCACATCCTTCGGTTTGTGGGGAGAGGGATATGTTGAGTCATCTGGACTCTTTCTGGATCAATCTTGATTCCCTCCTTGGAGATAATGTGTCCCAACAATTTTCCCTCGATGACACAAAAGAAAATTTTTTTGGGATTCAAGGAGATGCCATGCTCTCTACACTTTTGGAGGACAATTTCAAGATGTTGGAAATGATCACCTCTAGTTTTTCAAAACATAGTCAGATCATCAAGGTATCCAACCATGTATTTTCCCTTGAGGCCACAAAGGCCAGGTCCATTGCCCTTTGAAAGGTGGCACCAAAATTGATGAGGCCAAAAGACACTCTCCTGTAAGCAAAGGTGCCCCAAGGAGTGGTAAAGGCAGTCTTATGTTGATCTGCAACACTTACTTCTACTTGATTATATCCTAAGAATCCATCAAGCATGGAAAACATTTCTAAACCTATAATAGCCTGTAACACTTGATCCATTATTGGGAGAGGATAATTATTCTTCAAGGAGGCTTGATTCAAATTCCTAAAATCAACACAAATCTAGATCTCACCATTATTCTTCTTGATAGGAACAATATTAGCAATCCACGTTGAATGGTGAATGGGGAAAATGATATTATCCTTAATAACTTTTGGATCTCTTGAAAGATTGTATCAGCAATTTTAGGGTTATCTTGCCTCGGGTTTTTCCAAAAGGGTTTGATCCTGGTTTTAGAGGAGTGAAATGTTGCATCTCTTTTGGCTGAAAAGCCTTGAGATCATCATAAGAATATGCAACAACATCAACATACCTTTTTAACAAATTCACTTTGCTTTCTCCCTCTCCACTTGTGTGTAGCAATTTTTGATGTTTACTAGCATGGGTTCATTAAGATTCCCAATGTTTATCTTTTCATGGTCAGTAGACTACTGAGCTCCTTTGGAAGTTTTGGACTTGATGTACCTATCATTTTTATCAAATAACTCTTTCCAAACTTACCATCCCTTTGGGTATCCTATTACCTTTCAGTTTTATGCAGCCATCATGATCCATTTCTTCTTCGTTATCTTCTTGATTTGGGGGCACACACTCTCTAGGAAAGTTTTCACTTCCTTCAAAGTATAGCTGGTCAAAATTATCTTTGAGTTCAAGGAAGGAAAGAAAGTGTTGATCATCATTAAAGACCCTCAATTGTTTGCATTGTCAGGCACACTAGGCCTATGAATCATCTCAATGGTGAGTTTATCTTGGGAGAAATCTAGATGAGGGATCAGTAGAGACCCCGAGATAGCCAAGGAATCAGCCCTAGTGTTTCTTTCCCTTGGCATGGCTTTAATGGAAAAGGCATCAAGGAACTCAACAAAATCCTAGACCAGATTCCTATAATGTTTCAACCTTTATTCTTCACTTGAAAGAGATCTTTGACCTATTTTACGATCAACTCTGCATCTCCCGAGCAAGGATTATTCTTTTTCTCCATCTCTTTTTCCATGCTTAAACCAAGGATGAGAGCCTCATACTCAGATGTATTATTTGTGTTTTCGAATTGGATCTTGAAAGAGAAAGGGTGAATTTTCCCTTCAGGAGAAATAAGCACCACACTAGCTCCAGAACTAGCTAAGGAGCATCTCCCATCAAATTCAAAAATCCAAATTCCATTAGGATCAAGAAGTACTTCCTTAGGATGGTTAGCCTCATCTTGTGACATGATCATGTAGTTACCATGACCAATGTCCTCATAAAGTATTTGTGCCTTTGGGTCATCTATTTTTTGCATGATATATTCAGTTTGTTTCTCAGGCAGTAGCTTCTTCATTTTCCCATTCACTGGAATAAGAGCATGTGACCAATCCATCATGATTTCTCCTCCAACATCTTTGCAAAAATTTCTACTCAGTAGCATGCCATAGGAAGGGGGAATATCAGCTACCAAAATGGTGGCTAAAACTCTCTTCTCTGGCAAAGCAACAAAGGCTACTTGTGCATCCTTTATCCTTCCAACCAATGACACTTCTATACTTTCCATTGAGTAACTTGAACCAAAAGTGTGGGTTAGGGTTAAGCCTAGGGAATGAGCTACTTTAATAGGCATCACATTATCGAAGCACGAATCAATAACACAATTCTTTGAGTGTTTGGCAGTATGAGGAAAGTGACATAAAATGGTTTGATCTTCTCATCAAATGAAGTGAATGCTTCCACAAGGCTTGGTTGAGGTGAAGGAAAAGTAATGGGCAAGAGACCTTTAGAACTAGGGGATGAATGATTGTATTTGGAGTTTACAAAGTCTACCATCTTAGCCTAGGCCTTGTGATGGGTTTGGTAGAATTTAGCTTCTAAGATTTAGATCTTAGTTTTCTTGAGATGGTCAATAATGTCAAAAGAACCAGAGGTAGATGGAGCATTATTGATAGAAGTAGATGAAACTTTTGACTTATCAAATTTATCATTTGAAGGGAAAGAAGTTTTAGGAGAAGAAACAGAGGAGGAAGGAACAAAAAAACTTACCTTGGGTGTGGAAGAAGTTGGTATAGGAGCTCCTATCCTTGAAATTACTGGAATGACCATAGGAGGCTCCTTAGATATTTTAGTAGGCTACACCACTTTATCCTTCTTGTTGGCTTGCTCACCAATCATGACAGCATATGATTCATTTTTCATCTCCATAAATCTTTCTTCATAATCATACTCTTCATCTATACCTTCAGTGGTGAGAAAATGGACATGAGATCCACTCAAATCTTCTAATTCTTTATCAACTTCTTCTTCATGTTCTTCAAAAAATTCATCCTCCTCCTCATCATAAAGCTCCAAAGCACTTCACATGTTGCATTATCTAGAACTTTAAGGTGGGACCTCAATTGTCAATCTAGTCTCGGGGAGGGGCCGATTCACGGGAAAAAATTTATTCCTAGGAACATCTTGATAAGGAGCATGTTGGGTGAACTGATTCTTGAGAGAAATAAGATCATTAGCAAGTTTCTGTACCAACTGAACTGCTTTAGCTCCAGGAGAAGATGTGGAAGAAGGAGATGCTTTGGATTTGGATGATTCTCTCCTTAGCTTTCCGACATGATCGGATCATCTTTAACACGACAAAAAATCTCGATCAACATCTAAAGTGGCAATATTATCTCTTCTAAGTGCATAGCTCACTTGGGTAGTTGGGCATTAAGGAATAAACATTTCTAATTGATCCATAGGGCGTGTGTTTTGTGGGATCTTGTTAACCAACCTATTGAATTTGGCCACAAATTCCCACATGTGTTGATGTGAATCTTTCTTGATTTGAGAAATATGGGCCAAGAGGGCATGTACATCCTCAACAAGTTTGAAATGCTGCTCAAACTGGGTCATCATGGTGTTCCAATTGGTGATGGATCTAGCAGGGAGATGATAGAACCAATCAGCAACATTATCTTGCAATGTCTCCACAAAATGTCTAATGGAGATATCCTCATGTTCAACTCGAGAACACCACAAGAAACAATGAAGGCCATAATATGTTCATCTGGATGAACCTTCCCATCACCTCTAAATTTAGAGAAATTATTTCTATTGCCTTTAGGCAATTCATGCAATGGCTGGGGAAGAGCAAGAGGCCCAACCATTTGGCCCCAAGGTAGAGGACCTGCCATCCTTAGAAAGATTATTTGGCGAGGAACTGAAACACCAATGAGAATCAAAGCATGAAAATTAGGACTGATTTGATCTTGGGGATGTCACTCCTAGAAGTTTTGTCTCTAGCGGGAGGAGTGCTTACAGATCTTGTTCTTCTTATTTTTCTTAATGATCTAGAAGTTGGGAATGAGGGTCTTCTTCCCCAACGGTTCTTCTACCCCGAGTGTATCTTGGAGTCACTAGATAAAAGATGATTAAGAAGTTGTTATTCAAAAACTAGAATCCATTTGCAATGAATTCCCAGTGGAGTCGCTAAAAACTGTTGGGTTTCAGAATGGAACATGGGTTGAAACCACAGTCAGGGGACAACAAGTCCCTCCTCTTTAATGGGAGAGGTTCCCTTATTGAAAGAAAGAAAACAAATGTACAGATATACAACTCTCAATGTTTGGATCCTGGTATCCTAGTTTGTTTTCATACTCAAAAGATTATCAATCAGAAGGAATGGAAGAATAAAGAGATGGGAGAAGGAAGAAAAAAACAATGCTTTTGGGAAATATAGATAGTAGAGTATCTCCCTACTCACATTGAACCAAGAAAATATAGAAAAGGATCAATTACTTCACCACCGATGTAAATTTGTAGACACAAAGTTCTAAGGATTACATAGACCAAAACACAAAGTTTATATTGAATGCAAAACAAATGATCCATTGAATCAAGCAAGGAGAGAGAAAGATGTAACAGAGGAAAAAGACAAAAAGAACTTTTGTATTGAATTACTTCAGAATTTACAACCTTCCTAGAAAACTAGAATCCCTTTTCCATGGCCGATACCATTTTTTTATAACAATCCGTGTACATTCATACTTTTTCCCCAAGAAAAGAATATCCAAAAGGAATAATGTTTGTTGCAGATCCGCTTTTGGAAAGTGACATGAAACAAACACACTCATGAAAACTAGAGGTTCAAAAAGGTGAATATTTTGTCAGTTCGAGCATGATTACTTTAGTAGGGGCATCTCATGATTTTCTTCTTCATGTGGTCCTTCCATTTCTACCTTTTAACCACTTTCATAACACTCAAGTGCTTACTGGTAAGTTTTATCCTTTTTATCGCATATGCCTGATAAACTTCATTTTCTGATAACCAAAATTTACATCTCTTTAAATTTATCAATTTGGCTCCACAATAAACCCAAAATGCATCTCATGGAGAAATGATAAGGATATAGAGAAAAAGAATGAAAAATGATCCATTTTTACATTTTATAGAGCTCTGGTTCGTTAATGGCATTAAAAACCAGATGAGTGCATTTGACTATTGTTTCACCATTTTATCTTCAAATTTGGACCCTACATGTGGCAAGATCCAAGAAACAACGGTCTTGGGGAGAAATCTAAATTTCGATATTTGGGTGAAAAAGTGTGATTTTTCATTTTTTACGTCCCCCATAGCTCCACAAAAATCTGGACACGTAGCACCATATGAGTGGCTGAGGAAATGTAGTTTAAATCTACCATTTAAACTCTTTTTAACAAAATGCTCAAATTTTAAAAACCTTCGTTGACCCACTTTGTATTTTCAACATGAACACGTGGCACACCACGATTGGAAAAAGGGGTCACGACTCAATTTGCAACATTTTAACTCTTTGGTTAAAAAGGCTCAAATTCTAAATTTTCCCTACAGGCCCGATGTTCCGATTTCATTCTTCAACACATGGCATTGCCTAACTGGGTGCGGAAATATGCTTCATTTTATACTTTATCTATTTTTGAAAAGGGGAAAAATTCCAACTTTTCCCCAAAATTCCATGTCTCCACCGTTGACTTTTCAACGTAGGCCACGTGTCCCTTTCTAATTTGCTACGGGCCTCAACTTAGAAATTTTCCCTTTGCATGAGTGGGACCATGGGCCATTTTAGAACTTTTCGCCCTTTATGGAAACAAGGCTAAAATTCCTAAAGTCCTTCGCTGGTCCGCCACAACACATATGAACTGAAAAATGGCCACGTGTCCCTTTCTAATTCTTCAACATGTGGCATCACCTGATTGGCTGCGGGGATGTGCTTCACTTTTTATCTATATTTGAAAGGGGAAAATTCCAACTTTTCCCCAAAAGTCCATCCCTCCACCGTTGACTTTTCAACGTAAACATGTGTCCCTTTTTGATTGACTTGAGCTTTAACTTGGAATTTATCCTTTCACATGGGTGGGGCCATGGGTCATTTAAGAACTTTTCACCCTTTCACTGTAATTCCCTTGAGAATAAAATGGATCCATCGCTTAGAAGATTCACGGGTCATTACATAGCTCTTCGAATTGGTATTTTTTACTATGTCCAACATTGTTTTCTGAAGGCTTATGAGTATACTTTTCATGGAATGTAACTCTTGTGTGAAGAGTTGATCTTTGGTAGGGGAGCTAGTATGTATACCCAACTATATCCGACTATACTTTGACTATCTTAGGTTTTTTTATGTGTTTCTTTATTTGTTTCTCTAAGCACATAAGAAGCCAAGCTAGCTAATTTTTGACTAAGGACTTGTATTTGTTGTTGTATAGTGACTTCATCATTTTGGGGTCCTTCTTGGTTGTCATGTGGAAAAGATTTTCTTTTTCTCATGTTCCACCCTAAATTTGTGAGGTATTTTAAGAGGTGGTAATTGATAACCACTCGTGTGTTTAGGTATCTCGTTTTCATTATTTTTGTTTTGGGGACCCAAAGTAGAAGCATGTCTGGGTTTATAATGTCATCCATATTAATGAGAGGAGGACGTTGTACTTCTTCTTCCTCATGGATGTTATTGGTAGGTGCAATAAATTCATTTTCTTGTGGCATCTTGGCACCTAATTCTATAACTCATGTGATAACTCTTGAGGTAAAGGAAATCATCCAAATGAGTGGGATCAAACTTGAAATCATCCAGAGACGAGTCTACTTCATCACCATTATGATCCACTAGGTCTTCTACTTCTTTAACTATGGAGAAAAGGGTCCTAATGTAAACAAAAAATTTGGGTCACAATCCCTGTGGACCCTTTCAACTTATCCATTCGACGCATATACCTAGCCTTCACCCCCTTCTACACATCAATATTAATTTAATTACCTATAATTAAATTAATCCTCAACCACCTCACCCTAGACCTATTCCAACTTCATTAAATGACCAGGACCAAGTCGTAAACTCCCTAACTAACTAGGACTTATTCTAACCCCAATAATTATGAACGTTTATGTCTCTAACCACTCTCTTGTTACATTTATCATTTAGCAAAATTGACAATTTCTCCCTAATCAATGCCGATTGTCCTTCGGCTAAGCGCTTGAGTTCCTAACCACAATCGCCAGTTACCTTAAATAATAGTTTATAACTCTTTGCATGGGTTCTTCAATTCATTCATTCGCTCAAGATTTGGGAATCTAACTCTCGAGCATTCAAGCCACTAGACGATGAACTAGATCACATCAAGTCTTCACTAGTAGCCAATCTCTTCCTCCAAAGTATTGGATCACCCAAAACATGGCACATAGGCTCCATTGTCATTACACTAGACACATCCCATTTCATCTCTCGATGATCATAACCACCACCACTTTTAGATCTACGAGTTCTCAAATAAGTAACTCACTCTTATTAGTTATTTCTAGGTTTTGATATTGAGTCTTTCATTCATTTATATTATCCAACTCTCCTCTTTACCAAATACCACCCTTCATGCATCTACCATCTATTCTACAAACCTAAACCATTTTATCCATCCTAGCGCCTCTATCACCATTCATGAGTCTTCGTATAAATCATACCATCCTTCTGAACCCCTCAACTCTCTGTGCAACCACAGATAGATCCAAAACACCTATTTTAATATTCTTACCATATTTCCCCTACGACACAGTCACCTAATTGACGTCGGTCATTTTCTGTACTAACATCGGTCACCTAACCGATACCGATCTCTGTCATTGGTAATGTTTCTTAGAAAAACAAGCTTATAAATTTCACCCAACAACCCAGAACATAACCAAACTTCATCCAAACCTTTCCTAATACCTCAATGACCTTTTCCAATCAAAACCATACCAATCCTAATGCTATATTAGCTTTTACTTCAATAATTTTCTTAATCTAGTTTGTTGATAACGTTTTGAGACACCTAAATCAAAGTGTTAGAAATAGGACCTCTATTTCTCACATTTGTTTTTATTAATTTGATAAAATAGTGGATTGACAAATTTATAGGAAGTGTCACACTTCCCAAAACTAGTAATCACTAGAAATTCCACTTCCATATACTATTTAAATCTCTCTTGTGGTATTGTTGTTCTTTACGGGTAGTTCCTCCCGGTAAAAAGGCAACTTTCACATTTAGTCGAGATCAAATTCAACAACATGCACAACTTTCCCCAACTATTCATAGGTATTCCTCCTATATCCATTACCTTAATCTATTTTATCACATACTTTGAGGTGAAACATTTTAGCATTCCACATAACATTAAAATATGAAGCATATGATTGATGTGTTTTGTTAGCTTTTGTTGTTAAATTACGTTTTGAGGAGTGAGGTTGTTTCTTCTTATTTTTATTTTTATTCATGCCCCACCATCATAGTTGGTGTATTCCGATTCATTTTGGGTGTGTTAGGACTCATTAGTTCCATACTCGATTCTTTGGGTTGGTGTTTTACTTGGACTTAATCAGTTTAAAATTTGAATTTTCATCATCTTCTCATATTTCACACTAACTAGCATCGGTTGAATGACCGACATCGGTTCCCTATTGTTTTGGTTATTTTGCCAAAAATAGTATTCAATTCATATCCATTCATTTTACGTGACTGTTTATGTCATTTTACACACTTCGAGTCTTTTTACCATCGCTGCGAGTTGAGTTCACCCGATTTACACTCTTCATCTAGATTTATAAATATGTCATTTATTCTCGTGTATGAGACATCGGTCAGTGACTAGCATTAGTTACCCCATCCTACTAGAATCGGTTACCCCTACGAATTTGGTCTTTGTGTTTTGATTTTTCTATCAAAACAACGACCAATTTTCATTTTCCATATTTCTTCAATCTTCATTTTTATGTGTTTCTACACCATCTACAGAGCTTAGACCACATATCCTACCACTATTCACATAGTTTTACTCGTAGACAAGCTTGATGCCCTTGTATTTTATGCTAGCCATCAACCACTACCTCCTATTCCTTCACCACATTCTATTTCTTCACCCATGGACCCCACTTCTCCTATTGCTACAAGCGCGGTGAAAAGGAGTTTGAAAAACTCCTTGATCACAATCTCATAGCCTTGCAGTATTACCTCACCCATTCTTCCACTTGTGACTCATCAAGACATCTCATATACGGGATGCCTATCTCCATTCCTCCCACTCTTACCCCCATTCGTATCAGTCACCACTAGTGTAGCATTACCTGCTTCCACCTTACCACCCGTCATTTCTTAGATCACCCCTACATCTTTGATATCTATCATACCTATGGCATCTATCACACCTTTGACATCGGTCACCTCTTTTAATCTGCCATGCCATCATCTATAGCTCTTGGTATAGGGATTACAACATCATCAGTCGATATTACCTTGCGGTCTCTACTTGCGTTGACTCCTTTTAAGAGTTTTGTCATGTCTATACCTACTACTCTGCCACCTATTGCTATGAGGGTCTCTACATAGGTCCCTCCCACCTATACCTTGTCTCACCATGACACTGTCACCTACACTTCCCATCATGGGTATATTCCATCATCCTCTTCCACTACTTATATCCCCCCTTCTTAGTTTGCTTACACAGAACCTCCATATAATGGTGTGCCTTCTACATCCTACTCATCATAAACACCTCCTTATACCGTAGGAGGTGCATCTCAATCTAATTCGACCACAAATCTGATCAAAATGATGATGGACAAGATGTAAACCCTGGAAGTATATGTTTCTAGTTCACGTAATAAAATTACTTATGCTGAAATCTGTAATAAGCATATTAATCCTTCTATACCCATTCATCCTTATCCCCCACATTGTGATATGCCGACATTATTTGATTTAATAACGAGGAAGATCTGAAAACAAAATTTGTGGTCATTCAAACACGTATTTTATCTAATCACCACGATGATGCATTTCTTATTAGGACTGTCCCCATATCCTTTATAGGACCTTCTTTAGATTCGTACACTACTTTACCTAGGCACTCAATATTTTCTTTCAATCAATTTGATCAAGACTTCACCATTTTTCTATCAACATAACTAAGAAGGTCACCATGACTAATTTGTATTCGATGCGTATATATGAAGACAAATATATAACATATTTTATCACACTTTGTTGGAGTCTTACTGATCTGATCACCTTTCAACTTCCAAAAACTGAGATGATAGAGTTGTTCACTAGAGCTTGTGCCAGGCACATCTCTCCAACTCTTTAGGTCAAACATTCCGGATGTTTGATGAGGCATTCACTATGGCCTAAAATATAGAAATTTGTGCTATCGAAGAGAAGAAACTATAATTGTGCAACAAGAGCACTCCATTTAAATCAAATGACTCTTCTTCCTCTTCTAAACCATAAAATAATCATGCTAAAGCAAAGGGATCTGCCAACGTGGTGGTCTTGAAAGTTGGCCCATCTCATCCATCAAACCAACCGAAACTTCCTTCTAATCTTTCCCTTGTTCATAAATTCGATCTACAAGAATGAACAATTAAGATATACCCCCATATAAGAACCTTATTCTTCTTTGTTGGAAAAGCTATTAAAAGTGGGAGCCATCACTCTCCCACCAATCAAACCACATACTTGATTTGAACCTTCTCATCCTATACCCACATGGTATAAGGAGACTGATTACTATAACTATCATCGCGTTAGAGGGCATAGTAATGAAAATTATAAAACATACAAAAACATCATCTAGGAAATGTTAGATAATGGATATCTCATCCTGGAAAACCCTAATGTGTCGGAAAATCAAAATCTTTAGGTATTTAAGAAACCTTTTCCAAACATAACCCATTCATCGAATCGGGCCAGCGAGACTTATAGCGATAACACTCATATTCACGAGGTCCATTCCATATTTGACATAATACCCATCCCTTCTTTTTAGTCATCACCCATCCCTTCTATTGAAGATATTTTTTCGTGAGCTCCTCTACCCAAGGAGGAGCCTATTTCACCTACTCCTCTACCCATGGAGGAGACTACGTATCAAAATTTCACCCCCCCGGGTAAATTTTGATAACATGCATCAGATTCTCAGGTCCCAGGAAAATTGATTGATTCGGGGCCAAAATTCATGTTTCCAGGGTCCCCTCAGATTTTTTCTAACTCCCCTGGTCGAAGTTGGAAGGAG
Organism: Taxus wallichiana var. yunnanensis; assembly: GCA_018340775.1. Lineage (NCBI taxonomy): Eukaryota > Viridiplantae > Streptophyta > Pinopsida > Cupressales > Taxaceae > Taxus > Taxus wallichiana. The sequence goes on along the minus strand of CM031240.1, from coordinate 233,837,900 downwards.
AAAGCTCTGAGAAAGTGCGGAAAAGGTTGCAGAAAGCAAGTAGTTTGGGCCAGATAAAATTGTGAAAATCGGCCAAGTCCTAGTCCAGCACAAGGTGGGACAAATGGGACAAAATTACGCGAACCGCCCGAACCGGCCGAAATGAGTCCAGGCGGCCCACTAAGCATTTGGGACAAGTGGGACAAAAGTAGCTACGGGCGCAAAAAGCGATCCGGTGAAAGAGGAAGAAAAATTGGCTAAGTGTTACTCGGGACGTTTGGGACAAAAAGGCGCGAACCGGCCGAACCAGGTGAAAAAGGGGCAGACAGTCCAAAGCAAAATGGGACAAGCGGGCCAAAAAGGCGCGAACCGGCCGGGTCGGCCGAAATTGTCCCAAAGGGTCCAAAGGCAAATGGGACGTCTGGGGCAAAAGGGCGCGAAATGCCCGAACCGGCGAAATGAGCACAAAGGGCCCAAAATCAAACGGGACATCCGGGACAAATGGACGCGAGGTACGCGAAGGAGCCGAAGGAGCCGAAAGCCAACCAAAAGATGCCACGTGTCATCAAGGAGAAAAGTCAAAAGGTCAAGGGGCGAGTTATCGAAGCCTGAACCGAACCAATGAAATGGCGCCACGTGTCCAAGTTTAAGGGGCCCACAAGCAATTTCAAAAGGAGAGCCCGTGAAAGATGGAGGAGAGAGAATTTCTCGTCCAATCAGCACGTGCCACGTGTCATCCAGGTGGCGAAGCGCGGGAAATATTTTTAAAATCCGTTTTGGTCTGTTCCGTGCCCTAAATCTTCAGATCATCATATCTTTTGATCCAGAGCTCGGATTTCCACGTTCTTTATATCAACGGAAAGCTCATGAAATTCTCTACATGATTCTGGGGTTAATCTCGAGTTTTGGTGCAGTTTGGAGAGAGAAAATCAAGAAACGGCTCTGATGCGTGATCTGAAGAAGTGGCGGCAACAACCGGCTTTAATCACCCGTTTTGCCAGGATCCGCCGCTTCTACCATAATGAGATGATTTAAAATACGACCTGGAGGTGGTTGGAGTAGATCTGACTTTCCTCTTTCTTCCTTCTCTCATTCTTCCTATATATTGTAAGGAGTGGCAAAATAAAAAGAGGTTGTTCATTCTTTCTGCTCTGCCCTCCCTTCTTTTCTTCTCTAGGGTTGAAAATGGAGTTGGAACCTCCTCCCTTGCTCTGTAATGGTGTTTTTTGCCTTTTACTAATGGAATGATGTTCTGTGCAAACTTCTGGAGCAACAAAACGTGTTCTGTGATGCATCTGTCCATCCTCTCTCGTTTTTGCTTGTTCTCTCCTTGCCTCTCTTCATTTGCAGGTATCTGTGCATGTCTAAATGTTCATTGCAGGTTTGGAGCTGTGTTCATGGAGTTTTGGGACATTTTCTGTGTGAAATCTATCCTTGGGCCTGTGATGCATCTGTCCATCCTTCCCATTGCTCACCTCTCTTTGTCCCATGGCAGTTTTGATAGATGTTCAACATCCTCCTTCTCTGGTGTATCACCGTTTTAGTGTAGGCTTTTGCTGTTTTTCCCTTCTCTCTCTCTCTGTCTCCTTGGCATGGTTAGATTAGGATTAGATTAGCTTGCTGCTTGACTGGAATAACTTGTGGCGGGGTAGTTTAGGAGTAGGAACCGGCCTTCTCTGGAGATTCCTCTCTCGGTTTCACAAGTCCCACGCTTGAGAGAGGTTTCCATGTTGTGCAATCACCTTTGGATGCGAACATCAACCTAGAAGCTTTGATGTGCGTCCAGAAGTGCTTTGTGATTTTGCACTAACGGTTTTGGCACGCCTTGGTGGGACCTTAGAGGTCTTTCACTTCATCTTTTGCAGGTTGGTGTGTTCTTGTGAAGATTTCAGCCTTTGGAGGCATGCAAACACATCGGCGACTCCATCGATCAAGCAACCCATTTCTCACGAGCTCGTAGACCCGTTTCCATACATTTTCATCCATCTTTCTTTCCATCCCTTTCATTCTTTTCCATTCCATGAAGTTGTGCAATCATGACTTCATTTCCATCATGGATTTCACATCAACAACAGCAGTATATCCCACCTCCAACACGTTTTACAAATCCTCCAGATCAGCATGCATACTCATATGAGCAGTGCAAAGTTAGTTTGGCAATGGAGCTTTCAAGAGCAAGAGTGTGCATACAATGAAGACCATCAGATCCAAGATGCTGGTCTGTTGGAGAAAATCCAAAAGATGGAGGTGGGGATGGTGCAGTCCAGGGCTCAAGCACAAATGAAAGCTTTTGGAATCGGTTATGGAGCACCCTGTCCATGGGTGGGACCTTTTCCAAGGCATTACAGCCCTCAGGAGAAGCTTGACTTCATGATTGCAATCTTGCCTTTGCTTGCACAATGGAGCAGAAATAGAGGCCTACTGAGACTTGTTGTTGAACAACCTTGTCAATGGGTAAGTTCTACACCATCATCGGTTTTCTCTTTCCATTACTCAAGCAGCATCATCTCATTTAAACTCCTCATCTGCTGTCCCATGTATTGAATCCATCCCTCCATCCCCTAGTCTTCCACCCCATCTCGATTCTTCTTTTCTTTTCCCTTCAAACAGTCATCCCCTCCACAAGAGCTAATGAAATACCCCTCCTCCAAAGAAACAAGAGGTTTCTTGCCTCCACCACCACAAAAAAGTGTAAAATCGGTTGAGTTTCAACCCATTCCTCCTCTTGCATTCCCAATTTCATATGGGGAAGAAGGAATTGAAAAAATCAGTCATCAAGGACAGCAAGAAGAGGAGCCCAACAGAAAAGAAGTGACAGACAGTCTGAAGAGTTGGGCTCTTAGATTTGGGATGACAAAGATCCCCTTGATGGTTAAGCCTACAGAAGAGGCTGAGGTTGAACAAGTGGTGGTGAGGACTGATTTTGTTGGAGAAGAAGATCTTGCAGTCCCAACTTGTCCTCTAGAGCAACAAATTGAAGAGTTTGACTTGACAAACTTCATGCTGGAGGAGGAGTTCAATCAAGAGCAAGATTGCCTTCAAACATTGGAGGAAGGAGAAGCTGCTCCAAATCCAAAAAAAGAGGAGCACAATCTAGCTGTGGAGAAGAAAAATGCAGATCCAAGGGCTTTGAGCACAAAGCAGGTTACAGGAGAACCTTCAGTTCTTCTTTCCACTTCATCTCTCTCAAGTTCTAGCACTGAAAAGGAGTTTGATCTTTCAAACTCAATATTGGAGAGTGAAGGAAACCATGGTGGTCAAGTTGCAGATCAAGAGGACACCATGGAGGAAGTTGAACACGAGCAGCAGGACAGCAATGAGGCAGTTTACCTGTCAGATTTGGAGGACTGTTTTGATGGAGAAGAGCCGGTTGAGCTTTCACCTTTCTCTCTTTCATCATCCACATTCCAAACACCAGAGCCTGCTGCCATGAAGGAGAGCTTTCATTTGCAGCAGCCTGCATCTTACAGCAGCTCTTTGGGATCAAGATTGGAAGATTTTATCTTCCATGTTCTTCATTGGAGGAAGAGAAAGGACAGAAGAATTTCACCATTTCTTCCACATCATCCATTCAAGAGGGTCTACAAGAAGACTCCATTCTCGGAGTTGAAAATCACAGCAATGGGCATATCAAACGGATCGGACCTTGCCCAATCGGTATTTGGCTTCATTGGAGCCAAAGGAGAAGCCATGACTAGTCATGCTTGCTTGAGCATGAGGATGAGCTACAAAGAACCAAGGATCAGCTGCCATACCTCCCAATCAAATGCGAGAGAAACTAAAAGAGGTATTGGATTTTTTTAGTTGATACCTTGATGATTTGGATAGAAGACCCACTTCTTGTTGATTTTCCATCCATCAAACAGCCATGATCGAGTGCAAATCAATTGCATGGCTTCCAATTTTGAAGAAAGGAAGCTATTTCTCACAACTTGATTTGCGGGGTTTGTTTATCTTGCCTTTGCTTCCAGCTAGAGTAGAGTAGGTAGATTTGCTTTCAGTAGAAGAAGTGCTTGTGCACACTCTGCATGTTCCATTTGGGGCATGTATGTTTTTTCAGATTTTGTACATAGTTTTGGTGTTGCTAGTTTTGCTCTTTACAGTTCTTTTGGTGGTTCTTGGTGAGAACACTCCAGGTTCAATGGGTTTCTTAGTGGCTCGAAGGAGATTTTCAAAGTTCGAGATCGGTTGCGGAGTTCTGACTCATGACTCCATGCCCAATGGATTGCTTGAGCTGCACGATCATTCATCTAGCGAGCGAGATGACCCCCCGAGTCACCAAAAGCTGTTATCAAAATTTCACCCCCCCTGGGTAAATTTCGATAACATGCATCAGATTCTCAGGTCCCAGGCAAATTGATTGATTCGGGGCCAAAATTCATGTTTCCAGGGTCCCCTCAGATTTTTTCTAACTCCCCTGGTCGAAGTTGGAAGGAGAAAGCTCTGAGAAAGTGCGGAAAAGGTTGCAGAAAGCAAGTAGTTTGGGCCAGATAAAATTGTGAAAATCGGCCAAGTCTAGTCCGGACAAGGTGGGACAAATGGGACAAAATTATACGAACCCGAACAGAGCCGAAATGAGTCTAGGCGGCCCACTAAGCATTTGGGACAAGTGGGACAAAAGTACGCGGCGGGCGCGAAAAGCCGATCCGGCCGAAAGAGGAAGAAAAATTGGCTAAGTGTTGCTCAGGACGTTTGGGACAAAAAGGCGCGAACCAGGCCGAACCAGGTGAAAAAAGAGTCAAGACATTCCAAAGAAAAATGGGACAAGCGGGCCAAAAGGCGCGAACCAGGTCGGGTTGAAATTGTCCCAAAGGGTCCAAAGGCAAATGGGACGTCTGGGGGCGAAAAGGGCGCGAAATGCCCGAACCGGCGAAATGAGCACAAAGGGCCCAAAATCAAACGGGACATCCGGGACAAATGGGCGTGAGTGCGCGAAGGAGCCGAAGGAGCGAAAGCCAACCAAAAGACGCCACGTGTCATCAAGGAGAAAAGTCAAAAGGTCAAGGGTGAGTTATCGGCTGACCGAACCGAACCAATGAAATGGCGCCACGTGTCCAAGTTTAAGGGGCCGACAAGTAATTTCAAAAGGAGAGCCGCGAAAGCAGAGGAGAGAGAATTGCTCATCAATCGGCACGTGCCACGTGTCACCTAGGAGTGGCGAAAGCGCGGGAAATATTTTTAAAATCCGTTTTGGTGCATTCGTGCCTAAATCTTGAGATCATCATATCTTTTGATCCGAGCTTAGATTTCCCGTTATTTATATCAACGGAAAGCTCATGAAATTCTCTACATGATTAAGGGTTAATCTTGAGTTTTGGTGCAGTTTGGAGAGAGAAAATCAAGAAATGGTTCGACGCGTGATACTGGCCGAAGTGACGCTCAACAACAACCGGCTTTAATGCGGCAGAATGACCGCCGTTTTGCTAGGATCCGCCGCTTCTACTATAATGAGATGATTTAAAATACGACTGGAGGTGGTTGGAGTAGATCCGACTTTCCTCTTTCTTCCTTCTCTCATTCTTCCTATATATTGTAAGGAGTGGCAAAATAAAAAGAGGTTGTTCATTCTTTCTGCTCTGCCCTCCCTTCTTTTCTTCTCTAGGGTTGAAAATGGAGTTGGAACCTCCTCCCTTGCTTTGTAATGGTGTTTTTGCCTTTTACTAATGGAATGATGTTCTGTGCAAACTTCTGGAGCAACAAAACATGTTCTGTGATGCATCTATCCATCCTCTCTCGTTTTTGCTTGTTCTCTCCTTGCCTCTCTTCATTTGCAGGTATCTGTGCATGTCTAAATGTTCATTGCAGGTTTGGAGCTGTGTTCATGGAGTTTTGGGACATTTTCTGTGTGAAATCTATCCTTGGGCCTGTGATGCATCTGTCCATCCTTCCCATTGCTCACCTCTCTTTGTCCCATGGCAGTTTTTATAGATGTTCAACATCCTCCTTCTCTGGTGTATCACCGTTTTAGTGTAGGCTTTTGCTATTTTTCCCTTCTCTCTCTCTCTCTCTGTCTCCTTGGCATGGTTAGATTAGGATTAGATTAGCTTGCCTGCACTGGAATAGCTTGTGGCAGTTAGTTTAGGAGCAGGAACCAGCCTTCTCTAGAGATTCCTCTCTTGGTTTCACAAGTCCAATGCTTGGAGAGAGGTTTCCATGTTGTGCAATCACACTTTGGATGCCCGAACATCAACCTAGAAGCCCGATGTGCGTCCGAAAGTGCCGTGTGATTTTGCACTAACAACTACCTTGCCTACTCCATCTACAAAGGTGCTTACCCAACTTATTCTATCACCTATTGAGGAGCCCATAATACCCACATTTATACCCAAAGAGGAGTCTATTTTATCCTCTTCTCTACCTAAGGAAGAGTCTACACCACCTACCTTGCCCCCTCCTCGACCCATAGAGGAGAAAATTTTATACTCTCTTCTTGTTAGTGATGTTTCTCCAGGGTCTACCAGGATCCTGTTAATCTTCTTGCATCACTTCTACCTATAGAGTCAGAAGCCAAAAACTTCCCTATCTCACAGACCTCATAATTTTTCATAGGGATTACCACCAATTCATCACCATCTTCCTCTACCTCTACGCAATTTTCTCACTTGTCGATCGCTTAGAGTATGTTGACCACACCACACTTTGGGGTGCCTCCATCTCCTAGTACCTACCCAAATGAAGATGTTGACCCCAGATACTTCAACCATTTATCCAAAGATATTCCAAACAACTAAGACCACGAAACCTGAACCAATCCTAAACCTCCACACGTACTTAAACTTAAAACTACCTTAGGGGGCCATCCTACACCTAGTCTACTGCATCCCATAGTCAAACTAGATCTGAATACTAAATAATCACCCGTCATAAAATCCCTTCCCATGCCTAAGAAGAAGACACAATATCTTAGGCCTTATTCACCCTTACCCCTTCCATCGATCTTAGGCCCACACCCTTCTACCTTGGTCAAGTTACCACTTCATCAAGGCCAGTCCAAGGTATGATAACCCACATCCACACCTTCACCACCTCATTTACCCACACCTTTACCTCTTCACAAAAACAAATCCCAAGCATGGCAGCCCGCACCCACACCTCTACCTTCATCACCTCATTTTCCCACACCTTTACCTTCACCACCTCTTTAGCCTATACCCACACCTATACCTTCATCACCTCCCTTGCCTACATCTTCTCTGTTACCTACCACCATATCACAAATGACACCACCACTTTCACCCTAGATTTTTAGATTACCCTCGTCTTCTACGTCTCCTTCTACCTCACATACCCCACCTGCACCTTTACCCAAGAAGGTACAACCTAAATCAAAAACAAAAACAAAACCTTCGCTACCTACCAAAAAGGTAGCCCCACCTACACCACCTCTAACAACACCTCTTCCACAAAAATCACCTATTCCTTCACCAAAACCCACTCTGACTTCACATTGTGATTCATTGGCGGGATCCTATTCTAATGTCCTTGCTAGGTTGCTAGAAACCTCTTCTATCACATTACCACCCATTAAACCTTACGACCCACTCAAACCTAAACTAGCTAGGGTTTGACGATACTAATATTTGTGCATATCATCTCTCTCCAGGGCATGATATCAAGGATTGTAAGGCCCTTAGAAACATTCTCCTTCAACTTTGTAATTCAGAAATCCCCTTGGAAGAAGATGACCAATTGGAGGATAATTTCATTCCCCCTTCACCTTCTACTACATGACCTAATCCTATATCTATTCAATGGTCATTACCTCCATCTCCACAACCATATTTTCCACCTCGGTCTTTGAAATCAATATGGTTTGAGTAGCCACTCAATCAAAAAAGGACAAAGGAAAAGAGAAAGCTGGTAATAAATCTAGTGCATAGGCACCTACCCTTTCATATGTATTTTCCCGAAGGTAACCATCAGTGGGATAGCCTATCCAATTTTTGATGGCATCATGCATCGTACTATGATTAAAAAAATGCATCAATCTCATCTAATTTTTTTGTATGACCTCAACTAAACCTCTCGAGTCTCATCGCTTGGCCCTTTTTTAGATCCTACAAACTATTGAGGTTCTACCAAATAATCCTACACCCATTACCATAATATTCACCCCTCATCATGTGTTCAATCTCACTACTTGACCTAAAACTTCTATTCCCACTACCATTCACCAAGTTTCGCCATCAATTCCCTTGACTCGAAGATTGCTCCTTACCATTAAGAGGGTTCTAATCCTGACCTCTTCATCTCCATCCACATTAAAAATACTCACATCTAACGCATTATGATCGATGGAGGTACAAGTATTAATATTATTTCTTCCCATGTGTAAGAACAAATGCATATACCTACCAATTGCATCTATATAACCCAATTATGCCACATTTTCTCAATGATGCTCTTACTTCTACTCTCAACACTATAATCCTCCACATTCATGTGGGTCCTTGCACCATTCCTAAATTGTTCTATGTTATCGAAGGGGAATTCCAATATAACATGTTGCTTGGCTGACCCTAGATCCATGCCATGGGGTGTGTACCTTTGACTCTTCACCACTACATCAAGTTTGAATATGAAGGACACCCTTACACTATTCAAGCAGATCCTTCACCTTTTAAAACCTACAACATGTTGTATCGACCCAATGATGTCCTTATTCTAGTTAAGGAATCTACTACCACTGCCGCCTCATCTACTACCACCGGTACTTCATCTACTACCATTGTTACCTCATCTACTACCACTGCTACTTCATCTTCAACCACTTCGCTTCATCTTCAACCACTACTACCTCATCTTCTTCATTACTTCATCTACCACTTCTAATACTACATCTTCCTCACCTAGCCCATCTCTCCCCACTAGTGTTAAATCTTCTAAATTTAACCCGTCTACCAACCCTTCTTCTCAAACTTCGAATAACTCATCCATTCCTGCCACCCAAGTACCAACTTTTGACCCTTTGGTAGGTTTTTTTCAACACCTTACCCTAGGGGAGTATTGCTTGTACAACATCGATACGTTCCAAACTCCTCAAGAGTATGGAAACCTTCATCAACACCCACATTATGATCATCGTATAGGAGAAGTGTTTCCATATGGTCCTCCCCACCTTCACACCAACTTGACATTTGGTGGACTTGATACTTCTTCTTATTCTCCTGAACCACCTACTCAAACACGAACTTTTTCATCGACTTCCGTTACCTCACCAACCACCGCTTCGCCCACACCTTTCTTCATCATTGTGCTTAGAAGGGATTTGTCTTTGGTCTTTACGAACAAGTTCATCACATAGTTATTTCTTGAGCTATTCAAAAACGTAAAGACAAGTGTGGTATTGGATTCATTGAATGCCGAGTCCTAAGAAAGCTAGATTGACCTCATAGAGGAAGATACCTTTTGAACCTTCATCACCTTCTTCACCTACCACACGACCTTCACCCACGGAGTCCATGGATCCAAAATCTATACCTCATAACTTTTTTTTTAGTGAACATAATTTCTTTGGGACCTTTGAATTATCATCGTGATGGTGAGGAAACCTCTTCCCTTCCTCTTCTTTATCTTGACATGTTAGAGGAAGACACATCTTCTACCAATGTCATTCAATATTAGGATGATGATTTCATTCTCACCTATTTAGGTGTAGAATATTATTACATTCACAAGTCATTACCAACCCGAGACACAAACCATGTTGAATGAATCGACCATCAAGATCAACAATCACACTCAGGATGACCCTCGAATTATAAAGATAGGTTGATCTTTAGATTCTCTTGAACAGGAAGCCTTCACCTCTTTCCTCTGAAATCATAACAACGCTTTTGCTTGGTCTTACGCTGATATGCCCATTATTGAACCAAATATCATGGTGCATAATATCGTTATCATTCTTAATGCCAAACACGTGAAACATAAGCTGAAAAAATGCATCCACAAATTTCCCTTCTTGTCAAAGGATAACTCTAGCTGCTTTATTTCGCTCAAAATGTTTAGGCTTCGGGAATAGAGTTGCTTCTATCCTTTCATTCCTTTTAGAAACAGATAAGGGTTAGGGCTAGGAGGAATACCTGTTGAATGTCGAGATGGTGTGCGCGTACCATAGAGAAAGATCAGTGACTGCGAAGAACTCCTTTTTGTCTTGGAAGGACTACCTGTAAATAAGAACACAAGACCACAAGATTTTGATTAGACAATAAATGAGGAAACTACCTTGGGCCTAGGAAATATAAAACTTCCTTTCAAGGTGGTCGATTTCCACTGTAATATGAATTAACACCAAAGACTATAAAATATCAATTAAGTTGCTTTGTTGAAACAGGTAGGGGAAAGGCTGATTTACGGTTTTGAACCACAATAACCGATGCGAGTGCCATCGATAACCGATATCGGTAGGGTCTAGGATCGTGGGTTAGTTGTGTTGTGGGGTGGGTTGTTGTTGTAGGGTACCGTGTGTTGTTTGTAAGGCTAGTATATGGGTGATATTAGGTAATGAGGTGATGAGAAGTAAATGAAGGATGGTTAGATGCAATATGTTGTTGCGGGTAGTGGATCTAGGAATGGATTTGTGAGGACTTTGATTAAAAGTCTAAGAAGTATTATTAAAAGGACATGCAAGATGTAACTTACTGGTTATTGGCTGAAGATGCAGTCCAAGAACTCGATGACAAAGGCAGAACTGAGGTAGGATGGCTTGACACACGAAGATGAGATATCTCCCTCCGATGATCAGCTGAGTATCACAGGGCTCTGGTATCTAGTTGCAGTCTTGGGCTTGATCTCCTTTGCTGCAAACTCTTCTTGTCTCTTCACTTGTCTCTGCTCAGCCAAGTAAAGATCCGGATTCTCTTGATCGCTCCTGATGCTCTCTCTCGATCCAAAATCCTTCCACCTCTATTTTTGGTTTGGGGAGCCCATTTACAGGGAACCGATGGCGGTTACGTAACCGATGGTGGTCGAGTAGGAACCGGTATCGGTTAGGAAAAAGCAGAGCTATTTTTAGTAAAATAGCCCACTTTCCCCCGCTTTTCCCGAGAGATTAGTTGCGGGCTTGGTCAAGTGACTAGAAGGTCGGTTTTGGGTGCGAGAAAGGGGTCATTAGTCATGGGTGTAGGTGTGGACCAAGTTATAGGTCTTAATTAGGTTAGTTTAGGGTTAGGACTAGGTCATGATGAGGTGGCAAAATGAGGTGGCAGGTAAGGTGATGTGGATTTATCAATTACAAGGTAATTAATAAATAATTGTGTAAGGTTTAGGTGATGAGGTTAGGTTGTGAAATGAGATGCGGGTCACAAGGGGTCGTAAGACACAAATTTGGTGTCTACGGCGCCTTCTTTCAGTTTCTTTCATTTTACCTATTGACTATCTACAATGGATTTCTAACATTGTTCCTGTCACATCGAAATGATGGGGGAACTCTGCATCTCCATAGATTTACGTGACCTTAACCTTTCCTTCCCTAAGGATGACTTTACTTTTCCTAACATCGACCAACTTGTTGATCTTACAACCAGCCATGAGATGTTATCTCTTATGGATGGATTCTTGGGTTATAACCAAATATTACTCGTGCTGGAGGATCAACACAAAACCTCCTTTATCACCCCTTGGGGACCTTTTGTTATTGTGTCATGCCCTTTGGCTTAAAAAAATTCTTATGCCACTTATCAATGCATTATGACCTATATCGAACTATGTTGATGACCTTCTTGGAAAATCCAAAATTCATTTTGAACACTGACCCGCTCTAAAAATCATCTTTGATTGTCTCATAAAATATTGCATTTGAGTTCAACAAAACAAGTGCATCTTTTCTATTCTCTTGAGAAAAATCCTTTGTTTCATTATCTCTTTGTGGGGTATCGAAGTCAATCCCACAAAAATAAAGGCTATTCTTGAGATGCCTCCACCTATTAACCTCCAAAATCTCTATAGTTTGCAAGGAAAATTGCAATCCATTCGATGTTTTATTTCCTAACTTTTGAACCGATGTCACCCTTTTCATCATCTTCTTAAAAAGGATGTCTCCTTAAATTGGAATGACAAGTGCTACAAATCCTTTGAAGCACTAAGTACCTTCTTCAGCCACATGTGCTCATCCCACCTAAGGATGACAAACCATTTTACCTCTATATTTCTACCACTGACCATTCCTTGGGTGTCATGCTTTCTCATCATGACAAGCAACATAAGGAGAAAGTGGTTTATTACATAAGCCATGTTCTTTTAGACTATGAAACTAGGTACACTCACAATGAAAATATTTTCTTATCCCTAGTCTTTGTAACTACTAAAATTCACTACTACCTACTAAACCACAAGACCTTCACTTGTCACCAACACTAAGCCTTATCAACACCAACACACTTTACATTGGCTTATGCTCCTTGTAGACCTAGATCTAGAATTCATTAATCAAAAGTATATTAAGGGAAAAACCATTATAGATCAACTCACAAATGTGACACTTTCCGGAAATAAATCTTCTAATTTTTATTTTCCCGATGAATCTATCTACACTCTTTCCTGGATGAAACCATTTATCAGATGACCTTATTCTTTGACAGTTCTAAATGTCAACGTGGGGGTGGCACATGGGTTATTCTCATTCCTCTTGACGGTGAGCTTATGCCTCTATCTTTCAAACTTGAATTCAATTTTACCAATAACATGGCTGAATACGAAGCACTCGTGTTAGGTCTCCAAATTGTCATTTCCTAGATGTTAAGACCATTAATATCTTTGGTGATTCTCAACTGGATGTCAACCATTTCAATTGTTTATATTAGTGTCATAATGAAAAAATTCAAAAGTATCAGCATCACATCGACATGCTTTTGACTATCTTAGATAATTACAACATTCAAAATGTTTCGCGATCCATTAAAAAATTTGCAGATACCATGGCTTACCTAACCTCACAAATAACTCGCCTTGCCTTCAAACTCAAATTTTTTTGTCATAGTACATAGGTTGCAGTCACCTTCTTATCTCCTCCATGACATAAATGTTTTGGGAAGAATTGAAACCGACCCACATGATATATGGTATAAGAAGTTCAATGACTACATTTCCCTTTCACTCCTACCCGAGACTCTAAGTCGTAATGATAAGTGAGAATTCCTCTAAAAGGTATCTCATTACTTCGTCATAGAGGGTCTTCCCTAGCAAGCATGGCTTTGACCTTATCCTCCTATGGTGCCTTGTTAGTTCCGAAATTCTGTTCACCTTTTAAGAAATCTATGATGGGATTTGAGGTGGAAATTTCGGTGGTCACGATGTTGTCAAAAATATTATTTTCCTCGGCTATTACTAGCCAACTCTTAACCAAGATTTTTGTAACTATGTCAAACATTGTGTGAAGTTTCAGCAACATGCCAAACTTCATTACACCCCAATTCATGCCTTACAAGTCATGAGAGACTTTTGTCCTTTTTCCCAATGGGTTTTAGATATCGTCGAGACATTAACCCTCATTCTTCTCAACGCCATCAATGAATCATCACATAAACTGAAAACTACACTAAATGGGTGGAAGATGGCATTATCATTTCTACAAAGATGATAAAATATGTGAATTCATTAACCATCACATCATTTATCATTTTGGTGTTCCCATCGCCTCATCACCGAAAATGGTAAAAATTTCAAAAATAAGACCCTATGCAAACTCGTGATAACTTTGGTATTAAACTCAGTTTCTCTTCATCATATTATCCTAAAACAAATGGTCCAGCTGAATTAACCAACAAAACCCTCAAAAAAATTCTCATGAAAGTGTTCGACGACATACTGGTAAGGATTGGCATACACACATTCCTTTCTCCTTATGGGTTTATCACACCAGAATTTACACCTCAACCATTGCCACAACTTTCTCTTTAGTCTATAGTATAGGCGGTCTTGCCTCTTGAAGTCCAAATTTCATCTCTTCATATCTCACTTAAAGATATGCTCAATGATGATGAATTTCACCAAGACCATTTGACACAACTTGAGTTATTAGACAAATGTCATTTAAATTCTCTTGACCACCTTCAAATCTACTAAAAAATGTATCAAACGCACCTATGAAAAATGTGTTCATGAATGAACTTTCAAGGTCGGCAATCTTGTCCTAAAATAAAATCAACATGTAACTAAAGATGAGAAAAGTAAACAAGGCAAGTTTTCTCCCAATTGGCTTGGACCCTACATTGTCACCCATACCTATGGATCATGTGCTTATCATTTATCTTCCTCGAAGGTAAACTTGAACCTAAACCCCTTAATGCCTTGTATCTTCGACCTCTCTATTGTTGAATAAAGTATAAAATCAATTAAAGTCACTTACATGCTCGTCCCTTAAGAAAACCTCTCCTTCCATCTACCTATTTCAAAAACCAACAACTCAAATAGAGTCATGTGATTATTTCACACTGTTCAAACTTATATTCAATATGAGTATCACGAATCTACTCATGGCATGATTATCATGGATAATTTTCTTCCTTCTCAGGATGGAATCCCATGGTCATTCGTCACTTGAAACCTCTCTTGCATAGCTAACCTCTCTCATGTTATGGTTTTTCCTTCATACAAGATGCTTATACTCCTTTATAGTATTTTCCATGACCTAAAGTCCAAAATAATACAAAAAAATAACAAAAATATATGGGATATTTCAAAATTCAACTCCTTGAGTCAAAATTCTTATAAATTAGATGATTCCCTCAAAATGACATCTCTTTCTCTCTTGCTGCTATAAATAGACTGCTCCCTCGAAGGAAAAATATAAAAGTTGACTATATTGTAAAAATTCTATCAAAAAGATGAGTATTTATACAAATTAAAATAAAAATTATCCTGAAGCTTCCCACATCTGTCAGATTCAAAAATACCTCAAGGAGATATTCTATTTATCCCACATAGACTTCCCACATCAATATGTCTAAGAAAGCAAAAGAAAAGAAAATCAAGACAAAATAAAAAAACTTTTGGTCATGGACTTGCCTATTCTAGTTTTGGGTATCTTATAGAATGGGAACATTGTTCCACACTAAGGTTATGCTAAACACAATCCTCCACCTTACCTATTTTAATTCTCTTCTGCCTATTCAGGGGACACAATGTGTATTTTACACATTGTGATCACATGACTTCTTTCACCTATAGACATATCACATTATGCATTGTATCTAGGGAATTACGTTCAATAAGTCTAAGGTTACAACATTTATGGTCTTTTCCAACTTGGGGCATTTCTCTTCTTTTTATTTTCATCTCTATCTCTCTTTCTTGTTTCTTCAACAGACAAAATCATCACAATTACTTTAACCATGACACCTTTTGTTGAGTTAAGGAAGCACAACTCAAGGATGAAAGTGCATAAGGATTGGGTGCATGGGGATAAGGCACGCAAGAAGGCATGAAATTATAGTATAATATGGGTGCGCCTAGAAATAGTTGGAAAACAGGACTTAGCCACTTTTACAGATCTAGGCTATTTTTAGACATAGAGTGTGGAGCAAAAAATGATGTGGAGACTTGTAGTTTACACAAGGCTATTTTACAATTTGTAGCAATTCAAGTGCCATGACAATTTTGGGTCTAATAATAGGATCTATACTAGGAGTTAACTTTAGAAGATCTATTATTAGCACTTACATGCTTTTGTATTCTCTTGTAAAGGCACATGGCTATTATTAGCATGTAGCCTATTTTTGGAAGGTGCATGGGTGGTGAAGGGAAAGTCCCCACCCCTATAAATATGTATTGATTTTCACAGTTTAGAGAGACCATTGATACCATTTATTATAGAGTTATGCTGCAGATTTGTTAGCACACATGACTATGGAAACTAGATCTTGATGTATGAAGCTTTTGTGTTTTATGGTACTTAATATAATGGATCATATTAGCTGGATATTGGTGTTAGATGTGACTGAATATGGTTCTTGTATGGAAAATCTCATTATAGTTATTGTTTAGTCAATCTTTCATATGATTGAGACCTAGATCTAGTTTATGCACCGTGAATTGTTTGCTATATCTCATGAATATGAATATATGCATACTTAATCATGCTAATATTAGGATAAAAACTCTATGAGGGACCTGGTACCCTTGCACACTTTGGGTGAGCACTCGGCTCAACTGAGTTATGTGACAAAGACGACTTGGGCTATTTGCAATGAATTCTAGGATACATCATTGGTTTCATTTTGAGGACCTCTTTCTCGGTTGTTTTTAGGATGTTGTGTGATGAAAATGTACCAATTGACCTTGGCCATTATTGAGGAGTGGAATATCTTGAAGAAGATTATACCCGTAGATTCAGCACTAGACCTGATTTTAATGCATACGTGTGGGTTGAACATAACATTTATCATGATCTATATGAGAAATTTTTTTCTTTGCTTCCATATAGAGTTGTACTCATGGCTAGTTGTGTACACATCTAAGAGGAATTGGAGGTTTTTCATGTTTGTTTTCATGTAGGAAGAATTTCAGGCCTTGTATGATGTAGATATTATTTGGAAGCACTCTATGGATGTTTGGTTCTGTGGTGTTTTGAATAGCTACACATTGGAATATGAAATTTCAAATTATTATTACCCATAAGTTGTTGAGTTTTAGTTGTTGCGTGAACCCATAGGATCATATTTGTGTGGTATTCCACCTTTGGTGATCAAGATCTTGATTGTAACTCTTGATTTGGAAGAGAAGCTAGTGGATAACTAAACCCCACTAGGCGCAGGGGTAGGAGCATGATTGGTGAGGATGGAGTACCTAGTGACAGAAAGGCAAAGAGAATAAAGGAGACTTAAGTTCAATGAGGCACGCGAGAGTTATTTAGAGAAGTAACATGAAGTTATAGACTAGATGAAGTTGTGGAGAGAGATAACTCATGAAGGATTTGAAGCTCACATAGAAGACATGGAGCAAGAGAAATTGGAAATCCCCATTTGGGAAAGCATGGTAGAAATCCTCCTCATCCTCATATAAGAGTACACTAGTAGAGATGACTTGGGCCATGGGCACACATCTGAATCTACCGGTGACCTAGCCCTTACGTTTGGTTTTCTAATTTCTACGACAACCAGTAGCTAGCAAGCTAGTGTGATCAATAGAATTATAGTAGATAGAGTTAATTTGTAGTCAATTTTAGGAGTGAAATAAGTATATTATTCATTTATGGTGCAATCATCATCTATGTTATTTAGAGGCCTAGCTAGAGATATATTTTCGGCGCATCGTCGGTAAAAAACGTGGGTACGTAGAACATTGGTATAACATCTGGAAGTAGTAAAACTTACAGACTATGGGAGTTTAGTACAACATGATCATTGGAACACAAGGTAATGCCTCCTGGTTCGTTACCTACCGGGAGGTCATGGATATAGAGGATCGATGGATTGGGGCTTTGGCAGATCCGATGGATCTCGGAAGTGGAGGAAATAGAGGCTCTAGATCGGAGGGCGGGGGCCACGCCAACCTCAACAAATTTATATGAATATGTCTCTCCATCTTCCGAGTATAGAGGCATTGAATATTTAGTATAACACGTGCATATGTGAGAAATTATATGGTGTTCCAAGGGGATTACAACTCCATAGCGCAAATCAAGTCATTTTATAACTACATTCACAGGACGTAATCATAAATTGTATATAAAGTTTGATATTGATAAGACTTGTGTAGATTATATGGCACTGTGAGATTCTTTCTTAAAAGAATTTAATATCCCCGAAAAGTGCGAGCATAAAACAATAAGTGTGCTCAAATATATTAAGTAGGGAACTACCGAGAGTATTAGTGAATATAATGCAAGACAACATGAATATAACAATGATTCATGATTCAGACTGAGACCGATCATACCTTTTAGGAGGGAACTTTTGCATAAAACTTATATGGATCCACGTAAGGGAAATTCAAGCAGCTCTATGCATTGAGGTTGTTGGAAGCATAGACACGTGGAGTGATCCCATTATTGAAAGCTCATATTGGAGCAATGGCTAAACAAGTTGGAGAAATTATATGCTAATTTGGCACTTGATACACATAGTGGAATTTTGTGTATAGATTATGAATTAGAGGGGCAGATAAAGGATAGGTTCCCTCATAAATCGATACGCTCCTTGTTGGTAGATTGTGAGATATGTCATTTGGACCATATTTTGAGTCGGTTCCCATTGTTTCGTTGTCCGATAAGAAAGAATGTGTCCAATTACTATAAGATTTTTAGGTCTTCTACCCATCATATCAAGATTGTAGGTTGATTGATCGATCCATGATGCCATTGATATTTGTGTATGATAGATTGGGGTTAAGTAATTCGAGGAGAAAGGTGAACATCATTACCATGATCATAATAAAAGGTGCTCGAGGGAGGCCATAGTAGAGGTCATGGTTACAGAGGTAGATTCGAGATTGAGGTCGTAGAGGAGGAGGGAGTGACTTACCTCATGGAAATTTTTATACTGTGGATCTTCTAATTTCTACAGCACAAATTCCCATAGAATATCATGTGTTCTTTCTATGGAAAGAATTATAGTTATGAAGAGTTCCCAAATTATATGAAGACTTAATCAAGAAACATAAATAGGAAAATAAAGGTGCATGAATGGTTAGAGTATAGCGCACCGTGGAAGACCAATGGATGTCAAAGTTAGCAATGTATCCTAATTTGGTGCCCGTGAAGATTACTACACGCGATGAGGCTACACGCACCGGAGATATGCTGAAGCAAAACCTACCATTACTAAGGAGGAAGTTCTGCATGCAAAGTATCCAGACCCTATGCATCAGAAGGAAGTTTATCAAGAAACCATGGAGGTAATTCAGAATTTATAGGGTGATATAAAATGTTTGAAAGTATAGTCATGGAAGTTAGAACAAAACAAAGCATCCGAGCTCTATCGGACAAATGTCTATGATTTCAAGGAGGTTTACAAGATGCTGCACCAAGAGAACATTACTCCATTGTTGGGGAGATGGTTGAAGGGAAACACCCCACTCACTGGGAATGATCATGAGAGGAAGATTTCGCATGCTAATTTCCCCCCATATAGTTTGGATTATGACAAGGAGATCACTCTAAATGTTGTTGTTGATGGTTGGATTTTGAGTAACATTTTGATTAACACAGCATGAAAGTGAATGTACTCACTTTGGATACATGGGTTTGGATGGGTAGACCTCCATTAGTGTAATCCTCTAATGTGTTATTCATGGAAAATAGACTAAGGCCATGCCCATTAGATTTTTTAAAATATTCATCCATTACTATACAAAGGGGCCAAGTTCACTGGGTAATTTGAGGTTTTAGTACTTGCATAAGAAGAAAAGTTTCCTACATTACTTGGGCACTCTTGATGTTATGCAAACAACACCGACCTTCGCTTCAATAAGGTGTATATCATGTTTGAGAATAAGGAATAACATGTCATTATCCCTTTGATAGATTTGAAATATGCACCTTATGTAGAGCCTTTAAGTGAAGAATACTTGAACATAATTTATATGCGCACCATTTGAGATCTTATTGAAAAATCAAAGGAAGGAGTTCTCTAGTGGGATGATGCACATTCCATGAGTGATACTACAAGTGTTTGCATGTGATAACTAGGCACACAAAACTTATGCAATGTTTGGGTGTGAAGTATGAAGTGTATCTCGCACATGTTAGTAAACCATGTAATGTCGATATTTGGGTAGAACCAATATAGAGGTACAATGGTGAAGAGAATCCAAAATTATTCCCGTTTGCTTTGGAAGTATAGTGGAAGTGTCGGGTGAAAGAAGGAACATGTTATTTTATACTCTGCGTAAGACAATAGTGCACCTTTGGTGGATTTTTCACAGGATAATATTTTGGAGTGGAAAGAAGTAAGCATTTATTTATCCGATTGATTTCTAAGTAGCAATGCACCTAATCAAATCAGACATTTCATGGTAATGATCTTATTCAACACCATGTTCAGTAGTGTGAGAGAGTTTGGACAATGGGGCAGGAAGCTTTACCACCTTCGTTGTGGTTACACAAGTTTTATTTCACATTGTGAGGTTGCGCACGCGCATAGTATATATGCGTAGAGTTGAATAAAGCAACTAGAAACTCGGCAGAACTTATCAAGATATGGCTCTTAAATTTGACAAATTTTCTTCTAAATCTTTGGTGAATGAGGGGTTGCAGGTTATGAAGCACTTAACTATGGGAGATAGTGAAAAGGATGAAGATTTACTTGGGGAGTTTTTAGGAGGACTCGAACTTGGTGGCACATTTTGAAGAGGAAGAAACAGATGTTGAGAAACTTGGGTACACCTTCCTAGAAAAATAAAAGGGTAAGATGATCTACATGGTTGATGATGAAGATGTAGAGAACCTAAACATTGAGCACACGAGAGGGTACACACGATGTATTAGATAGTGTAGATGAGAAGGCGCATGCCTACCATGAGCCTATAAAAACCAAAAAAGTGAACATTGAATCGATGCTAAACCTAAGGAAGCTTTAATCGTGGATTACTAGTTTGATTTTGAATTTGCTAAGATCATTGAGATGATGTGCAACTTTAAGGACCCGTTCTCTTAGAGGCTTTCATGAGTTCAAAGGATTACATGAATCTTTGGGAGAAATGAGAATCAAACTAAAGGAAGGCATGCACCCGATTTGGAAGATGCATTATAGGATGAATTCAAATTTTTGCATCAAAGTGAAAGAAGAGATTAAAAACATGTTAATTTCTAGGATCATTGTGTATATTGAGGAGTCTGAATGGGAAATCCCTATGGTGATTAGCATCAAGAAATATATTAGAATAAAAATTTGTGTGGATTATAGGGAATTTAATGTTGCATGTTTTATAAATCCTTTTCCCACACCATTTACTAAACAAATCTTGGAGGGCGTTGTAGGGAATGATATTTACTCCTTTACTGATTGTTTCTCTAGGTATCATCAGGTGAGGATAGCTAAAGAAGATTGGGAGAAGATAAATTTCACCACCGAGGGAGGATTTTTTTATACATGGTTATGCCCTTTGTTTTAAAGAATGGGCCCGCACTATTTTTAGGAATAGTGGTACAAGCATTCCAAGATTTTATTCACAAGTCTCGTGTAAGTGTATTTGGATGATTGGACAGTTTACGGGATCGTGAAAGATCACTGCAATAATTTGAGGTTGATGTTTGAGATATGTAGGTAACTAAGCATATCTTTTAACATTAAGAAGTGTATATTTTCCACCTCTTTTGGAATTTTTTGGGACAAATCATCTATAAAGAAGGCTTATGGTGAATCCTCCTAAGGTAGGTGTGATTTTAGGCTTAGAGGAACCTACTTGCGAGTGAGATGTGTTGAATTTTGGGCCACATAGGCTATTAAATAAGGTTTATTAAGGGATATGCCAAGATCTCCATGCGTTTAGAACAATTACTCAAGGGAAAATAAAATTTCTATTGGGGTGAGGCATAGTAGCACGCATTTGAAACATCAAGGAGAGGCTTACTATAACACCTATTTTGTGTTTTCCTTCATGGTCCAAACCCTTTCATGTTCATGTAGATGCCTCTAGCATGGCCATTGGCATGGTACTAGCTCAACCTAGAGAAGGGATTGTTTATCATCCTATTTGCTTTGTTAGTAGGAAGTTAACTCTAGCAGAACAAAATTACACAACTATAGAGTGTGAGGCCTTGTATATGATCTACGCACTCCATAAGTTTTGACAATATTTTCTAGCCACACCTTTCATATTTTATACGTAGACCATATGAAACTCAAGTACTTTAGTGAAAAACCCCGCTTTTAAGGGGCACATATGTTGTTGGGTTCTATTGTTTCAGGAGTTCAATTTTACAAAGTGGTGGTTAAGCTAGGTAAGAGAAATTATGGTCCAGACCATTTATCAAGGATTCAATCAAGAGAGGACGCATAGAGCATTGAGGACACAATGCCACATGCACAACTATTCAAGATGAACCACATGCCCTCATACTTAGAGTATATTGTTGTGTTTTTACACACAGTGTGACGCCTGAGGGAATGAAGGCCCTATAAAAGAAACAACTTTCTATTCACACCGCACCTTACATATTGATCAGTGGAGACTTATACAAGTTAGGTTGTGATGAAGTTTTTCATCGGTGTTTACTCGAGCATGAGCACGAAGCAATTATGGTAGAGGTTCATGGTGGTATTGCTGGTGGACACTATGTAGTGGATGCCATTACATGCAAGATTCTACTAGTTGAGCTATGGTGGGAAACATTATACAAGGATTGCAAAGCATATTGTAAGGCATGTGACCATTTTCAATGCCTTAGAAAGCATGGGCATAGAGATGAAATTCCTTTGAGACATATTACTAGTGCAGAGCCTTTTGAGAAGTGGGAAATTGACTTTTTGGGCCTTATCTCCCCAGTTGTGTGTTGGATAGGATCATACTATATTATCACTTGTACATATTATCTTACATAGTGGGAAGAAGTGACACCTACAAAGGATTGCAAAACATCTACAACAAGAAGGTTTCTATGGGAAAATATTATTAGCATGTATGGATGCCCTTTAAGTTTAACAAGTGATAGGGGAACTCATTTCCTTAATGAGACCATCAAGATATTATTGGATGCTCTTATGGTTGCACACCATAGGACAAACCCTTATCACCCTCAGCAAACTAGGACTACGAGGCCTTAAAAAAATAATGAGCCATACCTTGATGAAAATTTGTGATGTTGGAAGTAGATATTAGGATGACAAGGTCTTTTGCAGTAATTTGGGCTTATAGGATAAACTACAAAAGGGAATAAAGCAACACCCTATCATTTGGTGTTTGGCGTAGAGGAAGTTTTACTTATGGAATTCATGTTACCTTCTTTCCTTATTGCATGTGCAGGAGGTATGGATGATGAGAAAGAATTGGAAGAACGTATTGATAAATTGATGCATCTAGATGAGAGGTGTGTTATAGTAATATGGAGTCGAAGTAAGAAAAATACATTCATAAGGCATGTCATGATAGTCGTGATGAAGTTTTTCACCGGTGTTTACTTGAGCATGATTGTGAAGCAATTATGGCAGAGGCTTATGGTGGTATTTTTGGTGGACACTATGTAGTGGATGCAACCATGCATGAGATTCTACTAGCTGAACTATGGTGGGAAACATTCTACAAGGATTGCAAATCATATTGTAGGGAATGTGACCATTGTCAATGCCTTAGAATTACTAGGTATAATGATGAAATTCCTTTGAGGCCTATTACTTGTTCATAGCCTTTTGATAAGTGGGTAATTGACTTTGTGGGCCCTATCTCCCCAACCGCATCCGGACAGATCGCACTATATTATCACTTGTACATATTATCTTACATAGTGGGTAGAAGAAGCACCTACAAATTATTACATAACATATACAACAACAAGGTTTATATGATGAAATATTATTAGCAGGTATGGATTCCCTTTAAGTTTAAAGCAATAGGGGTACTCATTTCCATAATGAGACCATCATGATATTATTGGATGAATTTATGGTTGCACACCATAGGAAAATCCCTTGTCACCCTCAAGAAAATGGGACTATTGAGGCCTTCAACAAAATAGTGAGCCATACATTGACCAAAATTTTTGATTTTGGAAGGAGAGATTGGGATGACAAGGTTTCTGCGGTACTTTGGGCTTATAGGAAAACCTACAAAAGGTTGAATAAATAAACACCATTTCAGTTGGTGTTTTGCATAGAGGAATTTCTACCCATGTAATTCATGTTACCTTCTTTTCTTATTGTGCACACAGGAGGTATGGATGATGTGAAAGCATTGGAAGAATGTATTGATAAATTTATGCAACTAGCTGAGAGGCACACCATAACAATATGGAGTCAGAAGAAAGAAAAATCCAAGCAGAAGGCATGACATGATAGGCACATTAAGGATAAAAAGCTTGAGGTTTGGAAAATGGTACTTCTATATGATTCAAAGTTTTTGTGCCACCCTGGAAAGCTTAAGGTGCATTGGTTGGGACCATATGTTATCACTTACATACTTGATTCACTCGTGGAAAATGGTTTCCTAGTTACTTCAAAGGGATTAGGTTGAAGCCCTACTATAAATAATTCTTCTTGGTGTTTGTAATAAGGAAATATTTCCATTTAGATTAGATTTCCTTAATGTATTCCCTTTCTATGTGTTTACTTTCATTTTTTCTATGATTTTTCATTTTATTTATGTGTGTTGTGTAATAAGCATGATTTCGTACAAAATTTGATTACTATTTAAGTGTTTTCATGTACAGAGGACCACACATACCCTTAGTGTGGGGTGGAATTTAGGTATACATGATACCTAGATTAGATTCGAAGGTGCTCTAAAGATGGGTATGCATCATGTGCTTGAATTAAAGGTACAATTGGAGAAAAATTGCTCATGAATGAAGACAACATATGGTTAGATGGATGAATAGTGTAACGCAAGATAGGCTATAGTAAAGGGAAACTAATTAGTGAAAGGTACAATGCCAAGGTACTTCAGCGCATGAGGGCACGTGGAAAGAGGTCCGTGGCCGAGGGGTAGTAAGCACGCTAGAAGGTTATAACTATGATGCAGAAAAAGAAGCACAAAAACTTGAGGAAACATCAAGTTATTGTGGGGTACAGTGGTAGGTGGAGGAGCAATAAATATGGAAATTTTTGAAAATCTATATAAGGAAGGGTTGTGAGGCCATTTTTACCTTTGCGATTATGAATTCTCGAGCGAGTTGTTTATGAGCAAGCTAGAAAGATGGTGGTGAAGTGCGAGAGAGCTATAAACTAGGTGTTGTTATCAGATTTATGCATGGGATTGACTTGTGCTCCCTTTGGAGAAGTGTTTAAGTGAAGTAGAGGTGTGTGGGGAGGAGAAATTGAGAGCTAGGGTTTGGATTGAAGCTAGGGCACATGGTTTAGAATTAGGACACACATATTGAAGTTACAAATCTCAAAAGAGGTAAAATGGTAACACCTTTTTAGTTGATATGACACCCAAACGAGGACCCGGAGCTAGTACTAGGGAACGAAAAAATGAAGCTCAGATTGAAGTGGAAGATGATTAAGAGAGAGTGTTTTTAAAATGTAGTACCCAAAAGGTGTTCTCATGGGTTGTGACTAGGATTCACACATTCGTCATTGTAAGGTCGTGATTACAACCATATGAACAAGGATACAAAGGAGGAATTGGAGAAATTACTTGTGGTGAAGACTCTAAGAGAACAACAGATGACATGGTGGTCTATGATGATGTGGGAGAGAAATTATTGACCAAGGTAGGAGTTTTATAGCTATATGAGCTCCCATATTTTGGAAAACCCGAGAATCTATATCAATGGCTCATGAGTAGAGTCCATGAGGACTTTCTAAATTGTCATGTTTTGAATGCAGATCACGTCACCATTGATTGCAAGAAGGAGGCCATAGAAAAGACAAAGAAGGAGCTTGGATACACCAAAGGAGGGCGTGGGATGGACATCCCTAAATTACAGAAGTATCCGGTCATTCGGGCAGAAAGCCCATCTCGAACAAAGCTAAACAATCAAGATCATCTAAACAAGGCTTGGCTTCATGGAGTAAGATGACAAAGGATATAACTTGGCAAATTTTATTGCTGAGATAATCATTAAGGAAGCACAACAAGGTGAGAAAATCAGTATTGGCGTTATACTCCTATCATTAGTTTTTGTCAAATTGGGGTGCCCGATGGGCCAAAAGATAATGTGTGGCGTTTCTGAAGAAAAGAATTCCTTGGTGGAAATATTTTCCAAGTATACTTGTGATGGATCAATGAGTGGAATAAGTTTGGTATGAGCACTTGCATGCCGCATTTGAGGAAGAGTGGAGAATACCAAAGGATATTTTGGCAGTAGTAGGTAAACAACTATAGTTTGTAGTGTACCAACACTTTTGCATTGGGTGTTTTGGGATGAAGGATGGAAAATGGAGCCCTTAGTCCAAGATTCCATATGCCTTCACAAAGCGTTTGTTTCACCATTTTCTTTTTTTGATAAAATAGATAGAGTTATGGGCTAAGGAGGAATACTTGTCATGTTGGTTGGTTGGAGGTTGATGCACACGTTCTAACTTCTCGATCCGATGCTGACTGTGAGAGCTTCCTTTTGGCTAGGAGGAACTACCTGAAATAGAAAACAAGACCACAAAAGAAGAGTTAAAAAATATATTTTTTGGTTTAAAAATCTATCGAATGGACAAATCTATGGATAGACGAGCCAACGATTAAGCAGTGCGGTGGCATAGCCCTCTTTGAGTCAGAAAGCAAAACTAGTTTATTGCTATTCTACCAGCAGGAATCTTGTGCAAGTCTCACAATATTCTACCTTCAGGGGTTGGGATCTCATCCCAGTAGAGTAGTTCCGACAAAGAATAGAAAGGAATGAAGGAAAGAAAGGAAGGAAGATGGATCTGAAGGGAGAAAAGAAATGAATTCCAAAGTAGAAAGGTCAGAGGGTCTATGTTTTGGGCTGGTAGTAAACAGAGCCGAGCCTACTTGCATAGACAAAAAAAGCAATACTGATGAACAAATGACAAAAAAGTAGAGATAGATCCAACAGAATAAACGCATAGATCTGACATAAGAAAGATCATATGCCCATAACACACATATTTAGCACAAAGTCTCAATATTTGTATTAATATTTTCTTCTATTACAAAAAGTACAAAGCCTTTTCTTCTCACTTCTATTTTTCATCTAAAAGATATCCACCCCGAATACAACAAGTATTCAAGTATTTATAGAAGAAGAGAAGAAAAGAAGGCAAAAACAAACCAACCACTTAATTACAAAAATATCTTACAAAATATTCTAAAGTCATTTGTTGACTTTTTGACAACTTTGTGGATGACATCATCCCATGGTGCAACATGGATGATGTCATAGTTTATGTCAACACACTTTAGATAATTACAAGGAGAAAGTTGGGAAGAAGAAAACTATTCATCGTCATCTTGTGGCTGAAAGGGAGTATCTGCGCTTTGCTCGTCAGCGATGAGATGTGGAATCGGCACGGTACTCCATGAACCTACCGATCATGGGTTGAAGTTGATCCCGGGAAGGATCCTTGTGTCGATCAACCGATAGCTTCGCAAGTCTCCCACTCATCCGTGAGCTTTTCAGGAGTTTGGAATAATCATTTTCTGCCTCTATCAGGTACCCAATGAAGTCATGACAAGCCAAAGCAGGTTGTTGATGGATTCGGCATCGAAAGTGACCTCTGGTCCTAGCCCTTGTGAAATGATCTCCTTGAAGATCCGAATAGTTTCCTCTACCTTTCTTAATGTGAAAGAAGGAGTGAACAAACCCGAGACATTCTTAAGACAATTTGATCCATCTCGATGCATTGCATCCGAGCTTCCTCCTTGACTTTGTCGATCTTCTCCAAGACAAACTCCATCTGATCAACCCAATAATCCAGAGTAGAAAGGATTTTGTTGAGGGCTCTGGGGTGTGCAAAGATGCCAAACTTGACCAAATCTTCGACTGAAAAGTTGAGCATTTTCTAAAAGGTCTCATGCTGCATCTTGGCATGGTCCAGCTCTTCGGAGATGGGTCCTGCTATCACTTGGAGTTCTCTGTTCACCCAATTGATATTCTGATAAAATCCGGTGAACTTAGTGATCACTCCCTCACTTTCTTTGAGGATTTGGCTCCTCCAGGTGGAAACTGCCATGCCCTACTTGCCGATTTTGGCATATTCATTAATCTTGTCCTGGTCAAAGGCTCAGGAGCTTGGGTGCAAGCTTGTAGGAGAAGATGTTTATTTTGCTCCTTTAATAGCCTTTTCTCTTCCTTTACTTCCTGGAGCTTCTTGCAAAGGGCGTCAACTGAAGATAGGGCCTCTCCTTGAAGGCTTTCAAGATGTCCCCATTGTGACTTGGGTCACTATGTAATCTATCGAAGACATATCCTTTTTATCCTTTAAAGGATTGGGGTATGCTATCTCCATTACTCTCTCTCCTAACACACTCTGAGAGAAGCGGGTTAAAGGCTTTTGCTTCTTGGTCCCCTTTGATGGGATGATAGAGAAGTCCATCGGTGCGATGGGAACTTTTCTCTTTGTTGGCTCAAAGCCGAGAGATCCATACTTTGGACTTATGGGAAGGGACCGGAAATAGTAAAGGAGCAGCTGCAGTAGTAGAAGGAAAATATGTGGAGACACTTGGAGGCTGTGATTGAGAGGGAGGCCGAGGAAGTGCTCACGAGGAGGAAGAAGTACTGCAGGGGAGGTAGACATGGGAAAGGAAGGGAGCTGAGAGATGAGGGAAGAAATGGTGGGGGACAGCTCCGCGAGAGAAGAGAAGATGGACGATGAGGAAGGGGGAACAATGAAGACGGGGGAGAGGATACGACCAAAGGAATGGTCACTTGGGTCACCTGAGGAGGGGAAGGAGGAGAGGGAGAAGGGATAGAAGGGACCTCAATGGTTACAGTAGTGGCAACATCCTGAGTGGATGTGCCTATCGGAACATCTTCCACTGCTTCTTTCTCCAGGCTTCCGGGATTACAACCCATTCTTGTGAAGCAGAAGGAGGACTTTCAGGAGCTTCCTCTTGGGTGGAGCTTGACTCACCCTCTTTGTCTTTCCCTTTGCTCTTTGGCAGCTATTTTGACCTGGAAGGTGCATTGCCCAATGGAGAAGTGGTGAAATCAACTCCGAGGTAGATGAGACCATTCATCCTGCACCAGTGCTCTGTTCTTCGCAGACTTTATTTGACCCTTTCCTCTATTGCCTGAGGCGCTTTGGTTCTGTTAATTATAGCGAAAGGCCAGTCATCCCCACCCATGTCAAGATATACTTGATCAACTTCCTAATCAGCAGTTTGATACCCTTTTGGGACGATGGCCATGCCTTACTGGATGATTTCAGCCAAGGCCAAGCGGGAATGGTCTTTCCTCTTGAGCTCGACCTCATGATATAGGTCGATATAAATATCATCGATCTGTGGAATGTGGATCGGATCAAGTTTGGCTCTTGGCAGGAAATTCCTTGGGTCGAAAGTGGGCCTTACCGAGAAGTTGTGCTTTAGATTTAGCAGCTCCAGTTCTGTAAACATATCCCATGCTTTGTGGTGAGAGAGACAAGTATACGTGCCCACTGTGAGGGGGAAAGGAGTTCCACCCTTCTTTCTCTTTAGGCACTTCTCGTGGTAGGTTATAAGTTGTCTTGATGCTCTAACAGATCAACCCTCGGGGCCGGTGTATCTCGGCAATTTGGTTGGTTCCCCCAAGAAGTTGGCTGCCCTTAGATAGGTAAAGGTGGGGAATTGTGTGAACAAGGCTCCCCATTTCTCTGTAGCTGCAACAATGCTCTTGGTCGTACGACCATGAGTCATGTTTGGCCTCAAAAGGCGCATTTTATGCTAGAAGAAGGCATCGTTAATATTTGTAAACTGGGGGATAATATTTTCCAACTTTAGTTCTAGATAGTATTCATATATTTTGACTTGGGGCCAAACCCCGCACCGCATTAAGGCTGGATAATCTCTTTCTGAGGCCGCAAAGATAAACTACGTAGGAGTTCATGTAGAACCTCCCATTGTGGTAAGTTGTGGAGCTGCTCGGATATGGTGCCGCTTATGATCTCCACCCACTCGAAGCGTTGATCTGGCACATTTTTGTTCATTGTCTCCAAGTATCTAAGCATCCATTTGTGAAAGTAGTGGGCATCAGGAAGCCCAAATACTCTACTCAGGAACGTGATTGTATCACTGTGTTCCTCTGAGAAATCATTGTGATGAATGACTTGTGGCCATCTGGTCACAACCTTCCCTGCTTTTTAGGTATACCTCATTCATCAACTGCATACACTGATCCTCATTATCTTCCCAAGCCTTGGTGCAATCTTCTTGGCTTACGGCCACAAAGTGCTGGTGGTGAGGAATGCCGAGCATTATTTCGAAGTGTTGAGCCGTGAGGTTGATCACGACCTCACCCTTCTCATTCTGGACACATCTTGTGTCTTTATCATGAAGCAACGGC
This sequence comes from Taxus wallichiana var. yunnanensis, assembly GCA_018340775.1. NCBI lineage: Eukaryota > Viridiplantae > Streptophyta > Pinopsida > Cupressales > Taxaceae > Taxus > Taxus wallichiana. The sequence continues at coordinate 233,807,893 of CM031240.1, read as the reverse complement.
TACTACCATCATGAACTCATTGTTCACAAGCACTAACTAGGATCCCTCCAGAAAAATGTAGGCCACTACCTACCAGTTTTTCCATCCACGGACTTCTTGTGACCCTTTGGTTCCGCCCGTAAATCCTCCATACCAATGTGACCAAGTTCGAGTCTCTTATGTCCAGTAACACTCGCTTGGGATTGGGCATCCTCACCTCTCCGATATTTGTACTTCATTTCTTCCTCTCGTGAGCTTGGCTTTGCCCTTAGACTTGGTAGGTCTCTTGCTTGATGTTGACATATGTAGTCCCGAACTCGCTTGCTGATCCGAAAGAAGAAGAAGTGAAACACAATGAAGGAAAGTCATATTAGCTGTTTGATCTTCCATTAAAGCGCCGATAAGGAAGAGTTAGAAATTTTAAGGCCTCAGGGGCAGGCGCATGAATACCGCAGTTACTGAGGTTAAATAGTATGGCACATAGAAAAGGGGTGCTGCAAGGGGTAAACTAGTGCCAAAGGGCGCAGGGTGCATGGATGCTATAGATGACATTTTTGTTGTTGCAAGAAGAAGTGCGTCTGCGCCATATATATGTATTTTATAACGGGCGCTGATATTTTTCATGTTACATGGGTATAGGATGTGCTAAAGGGCACAAGCTTAATGCGTGTAACATCATTTTTTCATGCACCATAGGGGAACTTGGCATGGCACATGAAAGGTCTGCATGACATGATGTTGCTGTAATAAGGGATGCGCACCGCACTGCTAATGATTTTGTTCTTGGTGCAAATAAGGTTGGTGTTGCATGGATGTAGGGTGCGCCAATGGTGCAATATTTTGTAATGTTACACATGCATTAGGTGCGCCAAGAGGGCACAGGGTTAGTAAGTGTTACAAGCCAGGAAAGTGTGCCTTGAGGGCGCAACTATTTGTTATGCAGCAAGCATGGTGGATGCGCCGTTGGCACGACTATTTTTTATGTTGCAAGGGCGGATGCGCCAAAGGGAAAAACACAGTTTTTATCAATTTTTAAGCCTCCTCTTTCTCCATGGGGTTTGGATAGGTGTTAAGCCTCTTTTGCAGGGTTCCTTGGATAGAGAAGGGGGAAAAAAAAGATCCAAGTGTTTTTGAGGAAAAAGCTCTCTCTTTACCAGCAGATCTGGAAAGAGGAAGGAGAGCAGGGGAGAGATAACCAGGGCAGCAATAGACTTGACAAAACAACACAACCTACTACACAAGCAACCAACAACCAGCAAAATACAGAGGAAAAGACCACCTACCCGAGAATATATATATCGTGAGAAGTGAGGTGGGGTCCACGAACTCGACACGAGGACGACAGGTGAGCAAACAGGTGCAGAAGAATAAATCAATCACGTGTTTTCTGACTGGTGACAATGACAGGGTGAATGTGCCTATATATAGGCAAAGGCGTAATAAATGTGCCAACCACTTTTTGAATTGGCGCATCAAAACACCTATCGACATGGCAAAACTTACACCCTGTGGCACACCAAGATGAGTGTTAGCACGAAGTTATGTGCACCTTTAGCACACCAAAAGTGCTGTCAACACAGAAATACGTGCGCCCTGGCGCACCAAAATGCGGTGCAACAAAAGTATTGTTGACATGAAGGCGCATGCACCTGGCGCATGCAAGAAAGGCGCAACATGGTGAGGCACACCAAAATGTGTGTCGACACTTCAAACCATGCACCAAAGGATTTAAAGGGGGCGCATGGGACGCTCTATGTCAGATCGACATTAGGTGCGCCCGACCAAAAAGGCCAAGTTTGGAAAACCAGATTTCCCGAAAAGGGGTTTTGCAATGTTTCAACGCTGAGGGGTCCCCCGATGAGGACCGTAACAAAAATTTGGTACGGTTACCCATAAAATTACCCTTGCCAATTTTATGGGATAACGGTGGCTCTTTTCTGGGGACTATCTCTCGAACGGAAATTCGGGGTAGAGAATCCCGAGATCTACACGTGCCTATCCATTGGGAAATAGAGTCAAAAGCAAGGGCGATTTAAAAAGGGAAACACACAACCAACAAAAGCAAACCCATGACAAA